>CM040121.1:114644571-114935188 GCA_022559845.1 Amorphophallus konjac
AAGTGGAGTTGAAGGATATCCTTATTATTCAAGATTTTTCGGAGGTATTTCCAGATGAATTGCCAAGTCTTCCCCCTGAAAGGGAGGTGGTTTTCTCTATTGAACCTGATTCCTGGCGCCTCGCCTGTTTCGAGAGCCCCCTACCGTATGTCCCCTGTTGAGTTAGGAGAACTGAAGATGCAATTGTTAGACTTGCTAGAAAAAGGGTTCATTCGTCTGAGTACTTCCCCGTGGGGTGCTCCTGTTCTTTTTGTAAGGAAGAAAGATGGTTCTTTAAGGCTGTGTATCGATTATTGTCAGTTGAATCAGCTCACCGTGAAGAACAAGTACCCATTACCAAGGATCGATGAATTATTTAATCAGATATCAGGAGCCCTGTATTTCTCAAAGATCGATCTCAGATCTGGGTATCATCAGTTGACGATAAAAGATGAAGATATTTTTAAGACGGCATTCCGTAGCAGGTATGGGCATTTTGAATTTGTGGTGATGCCGTTTGGACTAAAAAATGCTCTTGCAGCTTTTATGCAGCTAATGAATAGTGTGTTTCGACCGTACTTAGATCAGTGGGTTGTGGTATTTATCAATGATATTCTGATATACTTAAGGAGCAATGAGGAGCATGAATAGCACTTGAGAATGGCGTTGCAAATATTAAAAGAGCATCAGCTATACACCAAGTTTAGTAAATGTGAGTTGTGGTTACAAGAGGTATCTTTTCTGGGGCACATTATTTCTAAAGAGGGAATCGCAGTAGACCCATCTAAAGTTTAGGCTGTACGTAATTGGGAAAGACCTGTGAATGTAACTGAGATCAGAAGCTTCTTAGGGTTGGCAGGCTATTATCAAAGGTTCATCAAGGATTTTTCCAAGATTGTAGTGCCCTTGACAAGGCTAACTCGTAAGGAGAATTGTTTTGAATGGACAGATGATTGTGAAAAGAGTTTTCAGACTTTGAAGGAGTGTTTGACCACTGCCCCAGTTTTGGCCTTACCCTTAGGTGAATGAGGTTTTGAAGTTTATACCGATGCTTCAGGAATCGGTTTAGGTTGCGTATTGATGCAACGAGGGAAGGTGATAGCTTATTCTCCAGGTAGTTGAGAAAACATGAAGAGAATTACCCTGTGCATGATCTAGAGTTAGCAGCGGTTGTGTTTGCTCTTAAGATATGGAGGCATTATCTTTATGGAGAAATTTTCACCGTGTACTCAGACCATAAGAGCTTAAAATACTTATTTTTACAAAAGGAGTTGAATATGAGATAGAGAAGGTGGCTAGAGTACTTAAAGGATTTCAATTTCTCCATTGAATATCATCCCGGAAAGGGGAATGTTGTGGCAGACGCTTTAAGCAGGAAGCCGACAGCTAGACTAGCCAGTTTAATGATTTAAGAGTGGAAGTTGTTAGAACAGTTTGCCAGTTTAGATATTACGGAAAAGGAAGATCGGATATTGGTGGCTCATGTCCAGCTTCATTCAGAATTACTAGCAGAAATTAAGTAGTTGTAGGATAATGACCCTGCGCTCGTTGAAATTAAAGAACATATGGCTAATCGACCAGATTTTATATTAGCTGATGATGGGAGATTGTTGTTTCAAGGGAGAACATGTGTCCTTGATTCCATGGAAATAAAGAAGAAGATTCTTGAAGAAGCACACAGATCTAAGTATACTATACACCTAGGAGCTACAAAAATGTATAGAGATTTGAAGAGGACTTTCTGGTGGCCGAACATGAAGAGGGAAGTGGCCGATTTTGTGAGCAGGTGTTTAGTATGTCAACAAGTTAAAGCAGAGCATTTTAGACCTGTTGGGAAGTTAAAGCCTCTCGAAATATCACAGTGGAAGTGTGAAAGTGTCGGTATGGATTTTATTATGGGTTTACCCCGAACACGAGGAGGCCTTGATAGAATTTGGGTGATTATTGACCGACTAACAAAGTCCGCACACTTTTTGCCCATTAAGTCAAAGTGGACCGTGGATATTTTGGCTGCCCTGTATGTAAAGGAAATAATAAGATTGCATGGAGTGCCTGTGTCCATCATATCTGACAGAGACCCCAGTTTTACATCTCACTTTTGGAAAGGACTGCAAGCATCATTAGGCACTCGTTTGAACTTCAGTACATCTTTTCACCCTCAGACAGATGGACAGACTGAGAGAGCCAACCAGATTGTTGAAGACATGTTGAGAGCCTGTATAATTGATTTTGGAGGCAGTTGGCATGAACATTTACCTTTGATTGAATTTGCATACAATAATAGTTACCAATCCAGCATTCAGATGACACCGTTTGAGGCCTTGTATGGCAGGAGTTGTAGATCCCCTCTTTGTTGGGAAGAAATTGGTGAGAAGCAATGGATCGGACCAGATCTTATCTCAAAATCGTCAAAGAACATCCAAGTTATCAGAGGCCGTTTGAAGGTCTCCCTGTCTCGACAAAAGAGCTATGCAGAAAATAGAAGACGGGAGCTAGAATTTCAGATTGGGGATCATGTATTTCTGAAAGTGTCACCATCAAGAGGAATTAGAAGATTCAAAATTTGAGACAAGTTAAGCCCAAGGTTTGTTGGCCCATTTGAGATTTTAGAAAGGGTAGGCAAAGTTACCTATAGATTGGCCCTACCACCGCAGTTAGCTGGTATTCACGATGTGTTCCATGTATCTATGCTTCGGAAGTATGTGTATGACCTTTCGCACATTATCCAACATGTTGATTTGGAATTGAAGAAGGACTTATCTTATGAAGAGAAGCCTATCAAGATATTGGACTTCAAGCAATAGCAACTCAGGAATCGATCCATTCCGATGGTCAAGGTCCAGTGGAGTCGGCGTGGAGTTGAGGAAGTAACATGGGAATCCGAGGATGCGATCAGGAAATTATATCTTGAATTGTTTTAAGGTTGGTTGTTAGCGGATTTGGTGAATTTGGGGACCAAATTCCTTAAGTGGGGGAGGGTGTAGCACCCTGTCTTTTTCTACTATAATATTTCCACATAAATTAATTATTTATTGGCTCAACTTCTAAAGAAATTATTAAAATTCTGGAAAAATATGAAACTAGTGTAAAATCGAATTTGTAACAACTTTGTCTTCAGGTAAGAGCCCAAAATAAAATACGTGTAGGCCCAATTTCACATTTTTAGGAGTTTTTCGTGGGTTAGAAGACCTAGTTTAACCATCGCAATTTGAGCCCAATTCTAGCCCAATTGTGCTCCAATTCGAGCCAAACCCTATCCCATTGATAGGTCTTTGCTTTCTCTTCGAAAACCCTAAGTCTAGATGCTTCTACCGGCGGCGGCGGCGGCGGTGGATTAGAACCTTATCCGAAGTTTTCGCCCGAGTTTCTTCTTAGAACTTTTCAGCCAAATTCGATCTCTAGGAGGCCCTATAGGTTCTATTTATAGAGGGCTTTCGACACCTTAAAACCCTATTTGCACTAGCATCAGGCGACGTGGCCGATCGTGACCGGACAAGGGAGAATTTGGGCGTTCTAGGAGCGGTACCTAGGGTTCCGGCAACCCCTCTTCTTCGTCCTTCTTTCCTTCAAGCAAAGGTAGGTGTCTCTCAGGCCAAACCGAAATCTAATAATACCATATTGTGCGTCTCCATGAGCTCTTTTGTTTGATACCTAATTGCCTAATTTTCGTTCATCATGCTGCTCGAATTTCACGTTTTACTCCGAGGTATCAAAAGGGCAACTTTCATGATTATTAGTTAAAGATTGAATCTTGTTGTGTTAGATCTAAATCAAAGCATACTATTTTATATGAATTTTTATGCTCTTTCAAATGGTAGTATTTTCCCTAATTTTTATTCATTCTATCATGAGCAATCGAAGTTTTAGTGTAACATGTCGAAGTTCATCGTCGGCCGGTTCCAGGTCATGTGACGCATCTTTCAGAGGCCGTTACAGCCTGACGGCCGCACGACAGACCGTCACATGAGTCTGACAGCCTCACGACAGACTGTCACATGCCCCTGTGTTTTAAAATTTTGAAATTTTAATCTATTTATTTTCTGGTATGTAACACACCTACTATAGAGCGTTACATGCTTGTAACGCCCCTTCCTTAGACCGTCACGTTCTCCTGACAGTGTTTTAAACTATTGATTATGCATTATTAAAACTAGAAACTTACTATGTTATTATGATATCTTGATCTATAAAGAAGGCAGAACGTGATGTTAATATTGTATTATGATCATAAACATTAATTTTTCATTGATCTACATGAAAGATGTTTAGAAAATCCTAAGTTGAATGATCATGAAGATTTTTGATAAAAACCCTTAGTTAACACTTGTATAAATTTTGATTTATGTAAGATATATATATTTGATCTTAGCTTTATTATTTGACAGTCATGTCACTCTGGTGGGATTGACTGACCGCACCGTCTTGGTTTCCGTGTTTATTAGCCTCAATTCTTGTAATAGATGGGACTCTCCGCCGGATATTCCTTCCGTCGGACTAGGACCACTATTATGAGACCTCTGTAAGACCCCGTGAGCCTAGGATTCCCACCAGGACGCCGGGCAGGTTGTACCCTAAAGGCCTGAACCCATGAACATGGTTTGAATTGTGTTTTGGGCCAGTTCAAATTAAACTGGTCTGTGTCCTATAATGGCCCAAGATTGGACCGTCACATCAACGTAACGGCCCTGTGTACAACCATCACGTTCATGTAACGGCCCTGTTATAGACCGTTACAGATAAGATATTAATAAGGTTTTCTTGTTTTATCATCATGAAGCAGTTATCAAGGTTGGCCTTGAACTGTAAGATCATGTGAAATCCTTATTTACATCCTTGTTACCTAAAGACTCATAGTCTTTCTACTTGATGTCATTCCAATTTTGTTTGAATTTCTCTTGATCTTAGAAGTAAGTTCGTGAGCTTAACCTTGGAACTCTTGGCCATTTAATGTGATGAATGTCTAGACTAGGATCATTGATCCAAACCTTCAATGCCAACGCATCATAAAGGGCCCGGTCTAGTCCTGGGAGGAGCGCCCGAAAGTACTTGTGTCCCGGGGACTTTGTAATGACAAGGTGTGGCATTGCACCGAAGTGCATGACTAGCGTGATTGATCTATGACATTTTCACTTTTACTCAATTACTTGAAATTCCTGTGTGACATGATATGCGTGCTTGATATGGCCAATTCCATTTATCATTTCATGACATGAAAAGTTCTTGTTATACTTGTGTTTACTCTTTACTTGAAAGCTCATGTTCTTTTTCCTATCTATCTCTTGTCATTTATTTATCATCGCTTTTGTTATAACGTTATTCATAAATGGTTAATCACTTTAATTATGCCTGATGATAGAGATATAAAATCCTACTGAGCTTTGCTCACCCCTTCTTTCCTATCCTTTTCAGGTAGCTCTGATGAGGACGTGCGTTCCGATGGGGACGGGAACGAGTGATTCAAGGAGCGAGCCATTTAGAGTTTATGTTCAAGTCAAGTTTGGATTAGTTGTTATCTAGAGTTGTTGTATTTTCCATTAATGAGATAGAAGTCCACAAGGAGTCGGGTGTAATTGAATACTTTCTCTTATTATTATTAATAAAGATGGGTTAATTGTTTCTTTATTATTTAGCTTGATGGTTTAGTCTCTTGTGGCAATGTATGCTCTTATTGACATGATTGATATAAACTGCTACGTTCCGATTTTCCGCATCGGGGCGTGATAGGCACCGCCGCGTTCCTCTCGCCGCCGCCGCCGTCACCGTGCCGCCGCCGCCGTCCGTCGCCAGAGGAGGAAGGGGAGCCGCAAGGTTCAACAGGAGAGAGGGGGCCACGGTCACGCTCACGGGGAAGGAGAAGAAGAAGGAAGAAGAAGAAAAGAAGAAAAAGGAAAAGGAAAGAAAAAGAAATGGTTATTTATAGAAAATTCAAAAAATGCCAAAAATATGAAAAATTAGGAAAAATCATTTCCTCGATCCTCGGAACACGCTCGACGCATTGGTACTGTACCGGAGTAGGAGAATGCAACGGTTCACCCGATACGGGATTCCGTAGGTCCGCCAAGGAAAAACACGCATAAATCACAAAACACGCTACGGGACCACCGAAAGTGATCCGAAACCCCCGGATCCAGATCCGAAAAATGTCTGAAAAACCCGAGACATTACAAATTTTCTCACCCATTTTTTTAAAATTTCTTTTAATTTTTTTGATTTTTTTTGGAATCGGCACCTACTACCAAGTTGGTTCACTGGCCAAGTAGGATGTGAGACAGTGGGAGATTGCCTTTGTTTTCACAATGTCCTTATTAGTGAACCACTTGTCCTCTTAAGCGTGAGCCACTTAACCTCTAGCCTAGATATCGATTTTCCAAAATAATGGTAGGTTCCAAAATTCTCTCTTTTTTGTTGTTGTTAATCTTCTAAGGGCAAACTAACTCCGGGATACTCCAATGGTACAACCGGCCTACCTTCTGTGAGAGAATTCATGGGTGCCAGAATTTATGTAGGTCTTGGAGAAGGAATTTCTAGTCCAATGAGATAGAATATCAATTGGAGGATCCTTCCAACTCCAAGAAGGGTGTACCTAAATTACTCTTAAGAAGGAGAAAGAGAGAAGAGAAAGGAGAGATTTTTTTTTCAAGGGGATGCAAGTAAATGAAACACTAACTAGATGGATGAGTGCATAAACAAGATGTAACTAGCATGATGACAAGATGAGCTATTTTTTCCTTTTTTCAAAATAAGATGGGTATGAATGTTCTTTAATCAAAGCAACTAGCCACAAAATGCCTAATTAACATAAAATTATAAGAAGAAAATAATGATTATTTTTTCAGGATTTTTGATTTTTTGATTTTTGAGAATTTTTTAAGAATTTTTCTGATTTTTTTTGTAATTTTCAGAACAAAACCTTTACCTTCAGATTTGGACCTGTAGCGACACTTCTTTTTTTCTGGACTTTCCTGATTATCAGATTTTTGCTCCTTTGCACCTATGTTTCTGCCTTCTATGACAGATTTTCTTATAGATCTTTTTTTAAGTTTTCTAATTTCTGCTCCTTTTGGTGGTAGATTTTAGTCCCTTCAACGACACTTTCTACAACACTTGATTTTATGAGATTTTCAAGTTTGAATTTCTGCTATTTTTTTCATCAAAATAAAAAGAAAATGAGTTAGTATTCACATATACACATGAAACACAAGAAATTTAAATTAAAAAGAAATTTATCCTCCTTGGCAACGACGCCAAAAATTGATCGCACAAATCACTCGTCGTTGAAAAATGTGGTGCTCAATTTCAAAATAATACCGCACTCACTCACAAGAAATTTTGGAATTAAGTATGAGATGATGAGTACGGGTCAATCCCACGAGGAGAAAAGTCTTTTTTTATTAAGTTGAAAACCCTTGTATTTTGAGATCAAAGTTGTGGAGTGAGTTTTGTAAAATGAGAAATGAAAATTACTTGAAATAAAATCTAACTAAGAATGTTGGAGGGTTAGAGAAGAGAAAATTGGAAGTGAGAGAGAGAGAAAGAGAAATATAATTGCGTGAAATTAAATCTAACTAAAGAAATTTGGAGGGTTGAAGAAGAGACAATCGGAAGAGACAAGGAGGGAAAGAGAGAGAGACAATTGCAAAAATTAAACTTTTATTGCTAGAAAAGAAAAATACAATGCTATGTGCACGTTACAAATCCAAACAAACTAAAGGAAAGAGAAAGAAAAAGAGTCGGGAATTGATGAAGGACGCCGCCGTCTCCTCTTCGCCGAGCCTTTGAGAGGATCGTCCCGCCTTGAAGGAGAACACCGCTGTGAGAGATAGAGGAAGAAGTCGTCATTGTCCATGATGTCGAGCCTTGGATCGCCGCCCCGCCTTGGTATGAACGCCGCCGTGAAAGGGAGGTTGGAGAGGAGA
Organism: Amorphophallus konjac; assembly: GCA_022559845.1. Taxonomy (NCBI): domain Eukaryota; kingdom Viridiplantae; phylum Streptophyta; class Magnoliopsida; order Alismatales; family Araceae; genus Amorphophallus; species Amorphophallus konjac. Next base: position 114,652,467 of record CM040121.1, read on the forward strand.
GATCTAGGAGAGAAATAGGGAGAGAAGAAGAGAGATAGGGGCACACTAGAGCTAGGGGAAGAAGAAGAAGAAGGTGAACTATCGTGAAGAGAGGAAGAAGAAGAAGATGGAGGAGAGGGGGCGCACTTGGGGTTGGGGAAGGAGAGAGGAGGGGGCAGCCTATGCTAGAAAGAAAAAAAAGAAAATTCTAAAAAGAAAATAACTCCCCCTTCTACATTTTTGTGGGCTATTATTTATAGAAGGATTGAGCCAAATAAAGGGTGGAGATCGAGTTTGATGGAGATGGAGGGCTGAGATTGAGGGAGAAGATGATGGAAGATGGGGAGAGAGGGAAGGGTGCCCCCCTTGGCAAGGGTTTGGGGCGCCCCTTGCTTCCCTTGGCTTGGTTTCCTAATTAGGTGAAGATCTCCTCCTATTTTCTCTTTAAGAATTTCTCTCCAATTTAAAATATTTCTTAATCTTTTTCTCCCACAAAAATAGATGGTGGCGGCTCCTTGACTTGGTCAAAGGTGGAGGGGGCGCCCTAGGGTAACCCATGTCTTGGTCTTGTGACTGCTTTGGCGCCCCTGGCCCTTCTAGCAATTGTCTTGGACGTCCTGCATATGCAAAATTTGAGTTTTGTCCATTAAAAATTATTGTTTTGTGCATATAAACCATGAATGCCTACAATTATACAATGAAAAATTAATTCTCACGACCCTCAACCCCTTTTCATTGAATAGTTATCTACAAATTAAATTAATTTACGTGAAAGACCTGATTTATGTGAAGTTGAGATTAACCGTGAAATCTGCATAATTATCTAATTATGTGCACGTGAAACGATATATTTGACATGAATTATTACAGCAAGATGGGCACTCATCACAGATAAATCCTTGTCAATCTCTTGTAACTTGGAGGTGAAGTCCCCTTGCATCGATGGAACCTCTTTAGCTTTGGGCGCTGCCGTTGTCTTCGGTGACTCCATTGTAACTTCTACTGCCATTTTTGCCGATGGAGTTGGCACAGCTCGCACAGCTTCAATCTCTGCAACAAATATCTTATTTCTTCCCCTTGGGAATCTTCCTTGCCCATCTATCCTCTAGCACGATGTATCTTGCCTTCTTTAGTGTGGTTTCTCTAATCAATGTGACCACCACACTTTCTTCCCTAGCCAGATCAACACCAAAGTGCCTGGACACTTGTGTTAGAACAACAACATATGGGAGTTGTGCCCCCCTATTGCTTCCTTGTTAACTGACGTCATTCCTTCATATATAAATGCTCTAATATTCAATTTCTCACTATTTTTCAAAGCTTTCATGATCAGGAGGTTGTTTTCATTCACATGATCAGAAGTACATCCCCTGGGAATGACGCAGTGAGCTAAAATGAGATGGAGAATTCACAGATGGACATCCATATTGCTAACTCCCATCTCCTCTGTCTCGGTACCTAAAACGTCACAGATAATGTGTTTCCTTTCCTCCCTGCTCACGTTGCTCTTGGGTCTAATACCTTCACTATCTCCTCCTTGGATTTGATTTAAAGATGCCTCTATGAGAGTCATCTTTGTTCCCTTTGACTCTTGTCCTTAGACAATCCTTCTGTAGTTTCATGCTCCCAAAAAACATCCTAACTAACCTAAGGTACATGGAATCATAAGAAGAGCATACCCTTGGGCATCCTACCGCAGTGAGGCTTTCCTTTAGGTTGATTCCTTGAGCAGCAAAACTTTGGACATCTTCTTCCTAGAAATAATTTTTTTTCCTCAGACACAAATCCCTAGCTAGCTTCTGCGGAGGTGAAATCCAGAGCTACCTGACTAGCTACATTTGCCATTTTTTCTACAGAGGGTTTGGAAGGTGATTGTAGGGTTCCTAAAGCAGAAATCTTGAAGCTTTCTCAAGGATTCGAAGGTTTGGAGGGAGGAGAGAAGAAGGGAATCACCGGAGGGTTTCAAGCGGGAAGACAAATAGAAGAGATTTGGGCGAAATGTGTTCGAACAAATTTTTACATTGAATATTTTAATCCCCCACTTTTGTTTTCTTTTTAGACTTTAGTCAGTTTAATCTTCCGTCCAGGTCCATGACTTGCACGTATCTCTTTTGTCTTCGTATCTAAAATTAGATGACGACTATCCTCTATAAATTTCTTTTACTTTTTCTTTTCTTATCGCCTAAGTTAGCAAGTCCGGTGATCCACCTCATTTTTCATCTGTTAAAGTTCGGCGAACCCTTTGCTTTAGACTACTGACATGAACGATGCCCCTAGAAAGCTAGCAATATCTCGCTTCATCTGAGTATGGATTTCTATTTTTTATATTCCAATTGTAAGCGATACCCATCGTCTACTTTTCATCCTTAGACGTTGTAAAATAATTAGTTCTCCATTTTCAACTAATTCTGATGGTTAGACATTGTCATATCATCTATCTTTCCATTTCAGATACTATAAACCATATAATTTGTCATTTCTAATAATGATATAATTTTAGGTATGTAGAAACAACTAGACAGATGCAAAAAAAGCAATTAAAACATAATAAAAATTATTAGGCATGTGTTTATGATATCCATGAGTTAATGATTTTAGCTCCTACACCTACCCAACTCGCATCTAATGGTGTAGAACATGTCCTTAGTTGATCGCTTGGTAAAGATATCAGCCAATTGGTGGTCTATATATATAAATATAAGATCTATGACCTCCTCAGCTACAAGATCTCTAATGAAATAATGTGTAACTTCTTGTGGACACGTAAAAATATACGTCCATACATCCTACCCACTCCCGTGTCAACGTCGACGACCTCGGGAGAAGACCCGGAGAAACACATCGTCTAAGACTCTGAAGAATACTACCGTCCGACAAATCCTCACATTTACACGGGCGAATTAAATGACAAAGAAAAGGCAGGATACCCTCCTGAAATTTATACACTGCTATGAATCCAACTTTGGGTCCCTGGCGGTGAAGAATGTCCCAAAGAAATTCCCAATTTTGAGTTCCTGAAGAAGAGATCAACGCCTTCAACGGCACACTCTTGGGTGCCTCTCCAACGGCACACCCCACAAGTGCCCTTCAAAGACACACCCCTTTCGTGCCTCTTCCAACGGCACAGCAACCTACAAGCCCCCAGCGGTGAAGTCACGCGATCAATGACACCCAAGAGGGGGGGTGAATTGGGTGATGACGGATTTTAAACAGCGTATAACAAAATTAATAGATATGGGAAGAACAAACGCCAACAAGAATAGATCTGAAGAACTATAGAGAGAATATGGCTAAAACAACCCCTATAGCAGTTCCTTGGTACTAGGCGAAGTCTGGGAATCCGAAGATTCTCTCACACAAAGTATTTTCCTCCCGACATGATTGACTGTGTCTATCAGAAGCTACCTTTTGATATACCAAGGATCTCCCGTAAAAAGGTTAAAACAGCTCGATCTAAACAATGAAACTAGATAGCAATGCGACAAGCAAACAACCTAGATCAGAACTGGAGGTAGGAGATATGGAGCAAACCACACAGAACACCACAATTTTTAGGTGGTTCGGATGCAACAACTGTAACCTACGTCCACCCCTCACCGACCGTGAGGATTCACACACTATCTTGTAGAAGGTTACAAGATCAAGACACATACACACACACTCGTGTGAGTTTAGAACTCCCATGAAGGTGCACACGCACCGAAACACAAGGAAGGATGAGGAACAAGAAGATCACTCACACACACACACGGATCTTCGTAGATCCACACACACATAGATATTTGAATATTACAAGAACACAAAGATTAAAGCTCAGCAAGATTGGAATGGAAAACACAAAAGAAAACTTCAGATTCAGGCTCCCCCTTAGTTGATGAAGATGGTTTTGGATGCAACTTGATCTCCTCTTGGCTTGGGGTTGATCTGCTCCAGATGTTGCTTGAAGATGGAAGAGGATGGATGCAGATGGATGAAGATGGATGTATCTCTTTCTTCTCGGAGCACTGTTCACTGCTACAGTACCAGATCTAGAACCTCCCCTTGATAGCCTCCCTTGGCCTCCTTTGATTGATTAGGGTTGCAAGCCTCAATAAGATGTTTTTATAACTCTTGAATGGTCAAGAGACAAGCCAGGAATCAGATCCACAAATCATGGGAAGTTTGGTAGCTTTGGGATTAAACAAATCCTTGAAGAGAGACTTCCCACGTTGAGAATAAAAGGTCAACAATAGAGGCTTTTCGAGGCTGGCGGTCGACCTGTGGATAGGGGCGGTCGACCAGAATTTTACAGGAGAATGTCCATTTGTTGCTGGGAGAATCGGTCGACCGCTAGAGGCTGGCGGTCGACCGCTGGCTTGATTTCCTGCAAAAAAAAACACAGGTTAGCCAATGCAATATAATATATGAACGAATCATGTTATGGCTGCCTTGTTTCAATAAAGTTGAGTGGGTTTAAGCTTAGCCTTGGTGGTTTAGAAACCAAAACACGGATTTATGCATTTGGATGGGTTTAAACCAATTAAGCTTATTATATGGTGATGTGGGCTTTGAAAGCGTATTAGATTCGAACTTGATAGTTGAACATTGCACGTGATAAAACATATAACATGTTCTGTTATCATCAAAATCAACCTGGATATATTCAACAATCTCCCCCTTTTTGATGATGACAAAATGAAGGGGTTTTGAAATACATGAACGTGCCTTTGAGCAATATATGAAGGTTGAGATCAAGGTTCGAAGCCAATACATTTCTCTTACAACCCGTCACGCCAGCGAATACAACGAACACAAACCATGAACACAACGACCACAACCATTTAACAGTTATATGCTAATTAGAAGGGGAATGAGATATAAGAGCCAACCATTTGAGGTCAAACACCAATTGCATTCAATTCATCATTTCATTACATGATACATTGGTGCAAAAGTGAATGCACGACTCTAGACTCTAGGGACTAAACAAATGCATAAAAGACTCAAGATCCTCACAAGTCAAACATGCAAACACACAATCACACACGGACATACATAAATATATAAAGCCATGCACTACTACTTCTCCCCCTTTGGCATCATCAAAAGGGAGCGGGATAGACGAAGGGGGACCCAGGTGACACAGAACCAAAGGACAGCAAACTAGAGGGAGAAAAAGTAAAAGTCCTCATGGTGCATCTGCAGGTGGAGGTGGCTGATTTTCTGGAGGAGGGGGCTGGTGTCCAAGGAGACGGCTTATGTCCGCAAGAGCATGAACCTGAGCATGAAGAGTATCTCGAATGCGACCAATGTGGATGTCACGATTCGCATCACGATGAGACATGCTAAGAAGAGTTTGGTTCATGATGTGAAAAGACTGGCTAGAGTCAGCAACACTATTGGTGAGGCTAGTCATATGAGTGGTGAGTGAAGCCATATGAGTGGAGAGAGTATCTAGAGCAGTGGAGAAGGAATCCATGCGGCCTGACATGGTGTCGACCACATGGCTCATTGTGTCTACGCGATCCCCGAGAGCAGAAAGTCCCTCCCCAAAAGTATCCATATGAGTCTCAAGTCCAGTAAACAGTCTATCAAAAACCTCATAGTCTACCCAAGAAGGCTGAGTGGCTCCCTGAGTGGAGGACTCTCCATGATAAAACTGAGTAGGAGGAGGCATCTCCAGATCCATATGCTACGGTGAAGGTGGAAGCGGTGGCTCGGCATCTATGTGATGAGGTGAGGTCTGAACAGGAGGGGGTACATCTCCTTGAACCTGCTGCTGCTGTGGTTCCTGCTCATCCTCACTTTCATATTCATCTTCATATGTAGGCACATCCCGACACAGCGCACCATCGGGACCATAGTAATAGCCCATGTCTATGTAGATCTTATACTTATTGTAGACATCTGTAATAACCCCAAATTCTTTAGAAATTTATTTAGAAAGTTATTTGAAATTATTTGGAATTTATTTGAATTTATTTGAATTAATGAGAATTATTCAAAATTAATTAGATTAATTCTTTAGTAAATAGAATAAGTCACTTTTCAACTATTTTATAAAAATCAATAAAAATCATATTCTTGTAGAATCAATTGTGTTTAACAATATTTTCTTCTGTGGTCAACCCTAAGAAAATCATTTTTTAGGCCGAATTAGTGGATTAAGTATTCCGAACTTAATATTTAACTATTTACGGAATAGTAGAAGTTGACATTTTGTCTACCATATGAAAATTCATAAAAATAGTAATTAAATAATAGATGCGTCGACTAACACTTTTGTCTTCTATGACTAAGCCTAATAAAATCATTATCTAGGCCTAATCAGTGGGTTAAGTCCGACTGTCAACCCACCTAACCCGAAATTCGTGTTCACTATTCACCCCATCTTAAAATATCAAATTAGAGCTTGTTTCTCAACCAAATGAGGTGATTTCAGAGACAAATGAAAGGTAATACATAGAGGATTAATAGCCCTCTATCAATTGAACCAAACCCTAACCCTAGCACATGGTGGCGGCCGAGTTTGGTGGAAGTCAACCTTGGCGGTGCCATTTTCAAACACCACCTTGCATGGTCGATTTCTCCCATCTCCGAAGTCTCCAGAAACTCTATGAGCTACCAAAAGGAAGCTCTACGAGTCTACTTTCATTTGGTGACTGTGGTGTTCATATTGGATTCAGATCTAGGAAGTTCTTGATCGTTTAGTGGAGGTGGGTCGGCTGCCGTCGTCCTCCTTCCTCTCTTCTTTGATCCTTCGATTGAGGTAGGTTTCCTTAACCAAAATCAGCTTATGAATATATCAAATTGTTCCTCTCGACGAGATCTTTCCAGTGGTTGTAAAAGTCCTAAATTTTATTAGGTATCCGTGGAGATATCGAGGTTTTTCTAAGGTGTTGTCCGGTTCGTTCTTGATTCTAGGTCGTGGTTTTGTTCTTCCAAATCAGGTTGGTAATCTTAACCAAAATTCGTAAATAGAGAGTCTATCTTGATCAGCTCTACGAGCTCTTTCATTTGGCAGTAAAAGCCCCAATTTCTATTGGGTATTCAGGAAGTTATCAAGGGGTCTTTGAGGGCTATCAAGGATCGTTGGGTATTCTTGTAGCTGGGTTTGATCTTCATTTAAGGTAGGTTCTAACAGACCTAACTTTAATTATTATACATGAATGGAATCCTCATCATGTTAGCTTCCTTTTAACGTTGAAAGCCCTAATTTTTATCAATCATAATAGGTTAATTTCTCGATTTAGTAAGCATATGTCTATGTTAGGGTTTTAAGTGCACCTTTTAGGATTAAGCTTGATTTCACATGGATAATCACATGCTAAACTTAAAACTGAGCATACCATCTTGTGCATCTTTCTATTATCTTTCCATTGATATCTTGTTTGCTGAATTTCATCAAGAATTTCCATTGATATCTTGTGCATCTTCCTCTTATCATATTATTTCTTATAATAGAGAATAAAAGCATATAAAATATATATATCCAGCATGTTAAAATATTCTTAATATCTGAAAACTCATAAAAAATATATTCTGATATTATTAGCATGTTGAAAGTTAATTTTTGTGAATTAATGATATTTTTAACTCATAGAATTCTATTTTTATTTATATAATAGAGAATAAATGCATATAAAATATATATCCAGCATGCTAAAATATTCTTAATATCTGAAAATTCATGAAAAATATATTCTGATATTATCAGCATGTTGAAAGTTAATTTCTGTGAATTAATGATATTTTTAACTCATAGAAATATATTTTTATCTATATAATAGAAATAAATGCATATAAAATTATGTTAGCGTGTTAAATTATTTCTTACAGCATGATAAAATTCTTCACAGCATGACGAAAATTCTTCCAGCATATTAGGATGATGACAGCATGATATAAATGATTTTTAGTATATTAAACTATTTATCAGCGTATTTCTCCTATTAAATGGATGATAGAATATTGAAAAAAATTACTTTTCAACATGATAAAAATCTTATTGTTATCAGGAAAAATAAATAATCAATATGATAACTTACTCCTATTAACTTATCCAAAAATTACATAGAAAACTCATTATAGCATATTACGTGTTAGTTTTAACGCCTAATAATGTATTTTTAGTGTGTTAAAAATTAATTCCAGCAAGAAAAATATATTTTTATCACCTTACCAGTAGAATAATGTGCTGGAGTTATTTTAACATGTTAGAGATATTTTCATCATGCTATGATTTATTTCTATGAATTAAACTAAATTCTTAGCAATTCACTAAGATAATACAAAATAAATCTTTTTGTTTAAGAAATTAGTTCCTTGATATTAAAAGACCCTAAAACAACCCCAAAACTTGTTAAACCAACGGAATACAATGTTAAACTATGGAGTTAAGAGTATTCTAATGATTACATTTTTCTACTTATCATTCGTTCTTGAATTTCACGACTTAATTGTCGTTAAACATGATGCCTAAATTTAACTCTCTACTCTTCTTGTTACTCTGATGTTTTGTCAGATCTGTACTTTTTACAATTTAGTTTATTCCTTGAAATTCATTGGCCATGATTACTTGAGAAAATGTCTAGATAATTTGGGATCCTTGATCCAATAAATCAATGTCATCGCATCATAGGGGCCCGGTCTGGTCCTGGGGAGAGCGCCCGAAAAATAAGTAAGCCCATGGGATGTTAATGTCATGGTGAGGTATTGCACCGAGTACTTGACTAGTGTGACGTCTACGACATTCAATCTATTATTATTCTTGTACTTAATCGTGAATTACTTCATGTTTTAAATACTTGCTTGTTGACCAATTATTATTGCAATTGCTCTTATTCAAATTCTTGTACTTGTCATTATTGTTAATTGTTATCTTTTAATTCTTGACCTTGCGAGATCTTATTATATTGTCCTTGATCTTGTTATTTATTTCCTTGCTTATCATTGCATACAACATGTAATTAAGTCATTAACTACGTAAATTTGTCTGTTATTACCTACTGAGCGTCAGCTCATAGTGTTATTTTTTCCCCTTTCCAGGTTATTCAGGTGGTGACGGTTACACAGACGGGGAGGGACATGAGTGATTCTAGAGTGTACTTGTACCTAGATGCCTACTGAGCGTCACCTCATAGTTTTGGGAGTTATGTTTGATCATGTTTAAACAGTGTTGATCATTGTAACAAAAGTATTCCTTCCTTAGCAATGTTTATTGTTAGTTTAGAATAAATGTTATTTCTAGCTCATTATTGACTGTACGTCCCGATATTCCGCGTCGGGGCGTGACAACATCATTCTGGTGAAAATAGATAAACTGTTCTTCTGCCAAATTAATCCCAGCATGAATGAACACCCCGGTCAACTGTGAGGCATATGGCAAAGATCGCTGCCGATTTGTTCTGCAAGCTCCAATGAGGGTTGTCATGAGGCGACCCATGTTGAGTTGTATACCATTCATGACATGGTAGAATAAGAATCTATGAACTTCTGTGACTTCATTTCTGCTGCCAACCTTGGGATAAATAAGGGAGGTAAACATATGGTGTAAGACACGCTGCAGTGGTGGGAAGTAGTTTGCATTTAACTCAATCAAATCGCTGACACCACGCATGTAATCACAGTTGGTCATGGCAATAAAAGTATCTTCAACCTCCCCATGGCCATAAGCCATGTTGGCTCCTCTAGCCGCAACCCCTAAGCTCCTCTCAAACATATCGGGGTTAATGTGAAGCTCAACCCCTCGAATAACAGTATATAGCTCATCATTTCTTGAAACCAAGTTCCCATAGAACTCCTGTACTAGGTTGGGGTAATAACGGTTTTACCTAATGACAAAATCAGTCCAACCCGGCTGCATTGCAAAGACTGCATATATATCGGGCAAGAGCTCATTCACCTCATTGGAATCGACCAGTCGGGGGTCGATGATGGGTCGAATAAGCAACCTAGGTGCTCGACGTGGTGCAGGCGCCCGCTGTGGTGGAGGGGCCGGTGCCTCCCGTCTCTGTCCACTCCCTTCCCCTTGGGCAAGATGCCAAGAGCTTCTTCTAGGCGGCATCCCGAACTAGCAACCCGATGGAAAACCCTTGACGATAAGATCCTCGTCCCGGGGAATGAAGAAGAATCTACGGACACTCTAGGGGCTTGCAAAAGCCTTCTCCACTGACTGGAACCAAGGTGGGAACTCCACAAACGCACGAATGGCCGAATGGAGTTTGTCCCGTGAACGTGACGAACAAGCCGGATCGTGTGCGGATGGAGAGGAAATGAGGTTTAGAAGCTTGGGAGGTGGAAAAAATGGGTTCTAGGGTTAAGAGAAAAGGTATGAGGATGAATGGGGGTGATAGAGTGGGAGAATGGGGTGGTAGACCCCCTTAAAAAATGGCTCGGATGTGAACCCGGTCGGGCCGGTTGCCGCAACCGGTCGACCGTTGTGGGGCTAGCGGTCGACCGCTAGTCCAAAGAACCCCCAAAAATTTTATTTTATTTTATTTTATTTTCCTTTCTTTCTTTCCCTTTTTTTATTTTTGAAAAATGGGGGGGACTAACAACCGACTTTCAAAATTGGGCCAACGTCAAGAGGTAGAGGGAAGAAAAATTAGATGCAAGTTTAAGGAAAAAACTCTAACTTCCTTCAAAAGTTACCTTAGGTCCGACATCACTGAGTCCACAATTGTTTATCCAAGGAATATCTGGCCTTAGAAATGTTTTTCAAGGAGGGCTATACATATAATTACATTCAAGCATGCAGGGATGTTAGAGAACACACAAGGTATTAGAAGTGAAGATAAAATGCATGTTTTTCTACCCTTGATGCATATGAGTTTCTACAAATGTAGAACTTAACCTAAGTGCAAGCCTATGCATGAGTGCTCTCACCCTTGCACATCCCAAGTTCTCTTCTTGTCTTGTTAAATTGATCCTAGTTGAGGGGTTTGGTGAAAATGTCAGCTAGTTGATTGTGTGTGTCAATGAAATTCAATTCAAAGACCCCTTTCCCTACATGATCTCTCAGGAAGTGATGACGAATATCAATATGCTTGATTCTGTTGTGATCGGTGCGATGGATTCTGGGGGGGGTGAATGAATCTATCCTTAAAAATTACTCCCAATTAAAAACTCAGAACACTAAGAGATGTGAAATTAAAAACAGATTCAGTTCTACCGAAACTGAAATACAGCGATGTGTTCAATCAATTGGCTCACTCGACATATGAAGACAAATTGAGCCTAAGCATTCATCTAGCGGAAGCAAACAGTAAGCATTCAAACCACAGTGCACGAAGGAATTTTTAGGTGGTTCAGTCCGCAGACCTACGTCCACCCCACACTCAAACCCGAGTGTGACTTCCCGTTGACTCACAGCTTTAACGGCTAGGCCTCACAGCTTGCCTACAAACAGCTGAGCATCACAGCTTGCTGTCCAAGGTATCTACCTCCCCCACTGAGCAACACAACTTGCTTTCAGAGGTATCCACCTCGCCCGCTGAGCAACACAGCTTGCTGACCAGAGGAATCCTCCTTTGCAATGCTGAGCAATACAGCTTAGCTCTGCTGACTAACAGCTTGAATAAAGGTTCAAAAGAAAAATAAGATATGGAAAGGACACAGCAACAGAAAGTTGTAGATGATAAAACACAAGGTGGCTCTCAAAGAGCTGACTGGCCTGGATTTGATCCACAGTCCAGTATAGACAAAGCTTTAGATGACTCTCTTCTTCTTCTTCTAAACTCTCGATCTCTCTTTCTTCTTCTTCTTCTTCTTTACTGTTCACTCTTTCTTTCTCGAGCTTCTTTACTGCTCACTATTTCTTTCTCGAGCTATATTTGTTCTCTTCTGTTCTCTCTTTTTCTTCTTCTGCTGGCTCTCTCTGCTTCTGTCTATCTACCCCCTTACTTCAATCACTCTGATCATCATTTCCCACACCTTTCACTCGAAGGAGATGCTTCCTTTTTATAGCAACAGTAGGTAGGTGGGCGTGTGTCTTCCACGAATTCCCGCCTTAGCACCTGGACCGCGTGGCAGCATTTCAGCATGCTGGATTACACGTGTCACGATCCTGAGCCATCTTCATTCTTGGATCACGTGTCCTTATTAATCTCCTCGAGCAGCAGTCCTGTTAGAACAGACTTGTTATCAGTGTGAATTAATCTGAAAGGAAAGAAAGTATGCATCGAGTAAGTTTGATATTTGAACTGAGCATGTACAGACTTGATGAACAAAATGCAGTGTGCATATAAGAAGGTATGTACAACGAGAATGAATGCACGGACATGTCATCCACGAGTGTACAGACTTTGAATGCATGTAATGCATTTTACATATGAAAAGGTATGCACATTGAAAGTGAATGTACAGACATGCCATCAACGAGTGTACAGACTTTGCGTGCAATGTACAAACGATGTACAGACTTTCTGTGCCTAACGCTTAAGCCTGAATGCATCATGTATAGACTTGCTAAGACATCAAGGCAGTCGTGTGCAGACTTAGTCTATGTGCGAAACAATTCAATGCAATATGCATATAGTAAAGTATGCACATTGAAAGTGAATGCACGGACATGCCATCAACTGTGCAGACTCTGCGTGCAATGTACAAACAATGTGCAGACTTGTTGTGCCTAGAGTTTAAGCATGAATGCATGATGCACAAACTATACGTGTGCATGTGTGGACTTTGAGTGCATGACACTACCTTACGTATGTATGCGGCAGAATATATAGACTTTGAATGCATGGTAAAGAGTGTATAGACTTAGTGTGCATGCGACAGCGATGTAAAGACTTTGATGAGAAAGATGCACACATGCACAATAAACATGGATGCACTGACTAAGCCATGAGCTGAGCTAACGGATGTATAGACTTGCTCAGTTATCAACGAATGGATGTATAGACTTTCTATGCCTACGACAAGACGATGTACAAACTTTGTGTATGCGTGAAGCACAACGATGCAAGAATGTATAGACTTTGAATGTCGGGTGAAGAATGTACAGACTTGCTGATGAAATGATGCATGGACAGAATCAATTTCAGTAGCTGAGTCTTGAATACAGATAGATCAGCTATGCAAGATGAGAATAGCAAAACATTCAGGTTATCCACTAGAGAGCAGTAGAGTGATTCAAATAACTAAACAAGAGGGATTCAGGAAGTGAGGAACAAATGTATCTGACAAATCTCCCCCTTTCTAGATGCAATGAGTCATTTCTTTTTAGATTTTTCAAATTTGATGATATGCAATACACTGCTCTACATGCATGCATATGCAATGACTCTCCTAAGAGTATTTCCTGAACATGAACATGAGAGACATGATCATCATGCAGGGGCAGCCAAGCTCCCCGTGACTAAATGCAAATAATCCAAAAGGATTTCAATCAAGCTTATACAGATTAACATGATATGCAAACATCTGAAGCGAACAATTTCATATAACAGAATTTAAAACAAGGTTTCAGAACTGACCTGAAAAGTGTAATCCTAGGGGTTTTATTCTTGAGTACCTTGGATTATTAACCCCTTTATTCATCAACTTTCAAGGCACACCTGCAGCACATTAATCATTTTGATCCTGCAGGAACCCAATTCGCCTTGGGTTCTGAAGTAAAAGTGACACCTCTGAATGGTGCTTTCCACAATTTTTGAGACTTCAGATCATCACTTATCATCAAGAAGCAATTATCCATACAATGACCTATCTGACCACAGTAATGGCATGATGCAGCATATTTTAAATTCTTTTTATGCAAATTACTGTTGTCATTAAATTTATTAGTAAATTAAAAATTCTATTTACTAAAACCAGCCAGCCAACAATCAACAGCTCCATGGCCTGGCTTCTCACATTCAAAGCATGAAGTATTTACAGGTCTTGTTCTAGGGAACTTAGCAGATTTGGAATTAACGTGATTTCCCTGAACATACCAGCAATCCTTGACTGCATGGCCATGCTTTCCACATTCAAAGCACTTAAGGTGCTTTCCCTTAGAACCAAAATTATTTCTTCCAAACACATTTTTGTTAACTGGGAAATTAACAAGTCCAGAACGAAATTTCTTTCCCTGATTATGCCAACATTCAACAACAATGTGGCCAGTTTTGCCGCAATGAAAATATTGAAGTTTCTTTTTATGAGTTGCATGATTTTTAGCATGGAATAGTTTATCATGCACTCCAACAGCAGACATGTCATCTATTTTCATTAGCCTACAGTCACGCATGAGATGACTTATTTTATGACAATAAAAGCATTGAGGCCTTTTGGTTTGAACAGAAGAGGGTTTCTTCATATTAGAATTCCTAGCATGAATTCTATTAGATTTCAATTCATCATTCTTCATGATAAAACAATCAACCATCTCATGGCCAAACTTTCCACAGTAAAAGCATTCAATATTCTTGACAATAGATTTGTTGGTCTGAACTTTCTTATCATGCTGATTGTTATCATTCTTTTTTAATATTTTCCTTTTCTGTTTTGTTTTCTTATTTTCTTGAGTAGCAGCTTGTTTAGGGGATGAGGTGGAAGTGCTAGCTATGTCTGAGCTACGCACAAAAGTTGTATGTAGCTGGTTTCTAGGAATTTCCTTAACATCAGAACTACAACTTATCCCCCTTCTTGAATTATCATCCTCTCCTTTCATGACAACTTTCATTTTTCCTTTATTTTTAGCGAACTCGGATGCTGAGTTTTCCAGATCATGAATTTTGTCTTCCAAAGAAGCAATGTGAAGTTCATAACTGGCTATCTCTTGTTCACTGCAATTAACACATTCGCTTAGAACTTTGTTTGTAATTTTATACTTCTCAATTTATTGTTCCAGATTATTCAAAATTTATGATTCTTCATCACGGATAGTTTTTCCTTTTTATATGGTGAGAAGTTTTTCAGACAAACCAGTGTTTAACCACTTTAATTTTTTAACTTCAGCTTTCAGTTCAGTGTTTTCTTTGGTCAGCTTCTTAACTTCTTCATCACATTTTTCATTACTGGACATCAACTCCAGTTTCTCAGTTTTGTTCCTCTTTTCTTTCTTCTACTTTAATTTTCTCAGCAAGCAAATTTTTGTGATCCTCTTTAAGTGAGACATTTGTTTATTCAACCATTCATTTTCACTGTAGAGTTCTTCATTACGTTCTCGCAGAACCGAGCATTTGTTACAGCTTGACTCTACAGAGGAAATATGTATAGCTTCCTTTTGAAAATTTGTTTTAACAGAATCACATTCATTGCATGAATTTTCACTTATTTTCAGACTTCCTTTTAGGTTGGCGTTTTCACATTTCAACTTTCTAATTTCATGCAACATGGCCTTTTTCATCTCTTTAATTTCACGTTTATAAGATCTATAACTGTCAAGCAAATTATCATGCATCTCAATCAGTTCATCTAATGAATTTTGTTCTGGTTCGGAGTTTACCTTTGATGACGAGTCAACAGACTGATCACTGCTTTGATCCTTTGTCATAAGGCACTTATCGTTCTCTTCACCATATCTGAGGATCAGCTCATCCATCAACTCCTTTGCATTCCTACACTTAGTCACACATGAGAGCACATTAGAATTTATCCCCCCTTTCAACATCTCCAGGGCTTTTCTATTTTCAGCACTCATCAACTCATGACTAATATTCCAGTCTGACTTATTTACTGGAATGTCATAAGGTCCATGCTCAATTAGAATCAGCAAATTCGAATCCATAGAATTCATGTAATCCCTAAATTCTCTATGCCAGTCAGAGAAACACAATCCATCGAACATTGGAACTTCAGGCACAGAATCCATGACAATTAAATGAGATGCTAGACAATCTACACAATCAATCAAGGCACCGAAAATAGCAGGATCCACTACAGATCGTTGGATCTGATGAATCAGTGACCTGCTCTGATACCAATTGTTGTGATCGGTGCGATGGATTTAGAGGGGGGTGAATGAATCTATCCTTAAAAATTACTCCCAATTAAAAACTCAGAACACTAAGAGATGTGAAATTAAAAACAGATTCAGTTCTACCGAAACTGAAATACAGCGATGTGTTCAATCAATTGGCTCACTCGACATATGAAGATAAATTGAGCCTAAGCATTCATCTAGCGGAAGCAAATAGTAAGCATTCAAACCACAGTGCACGAAGGAATTTTTAGGTGGTTCAGTCCGCAGACCTACGTCCACCCCACACTCAAACCCGAGTGTGGCTTCCCGCTGACTCACATCTTGAACGACTGGGCCTCACAGCTTGCCTACAAACAGCTGAGCATCACAGCTTGCTGTCCGAGGTATCCACCTCGCCCACTGAGCAACACAGCTTGCTGTCCGAGGTATCCACCTCGCCCGCTGAGCAACACAGCTTGCTGACCAGAGGAATCCACCTCTGCAACGTTGAGCAATACAGCTTAGCTCTGCTGACTAACAGCTTGAATAAAGGTTCAAAAGAAAAATAAGGTATGGAAAGGACACAACAACAGAAAGCTGTAGACGATAAAACACAAGGTGGCTCTCAAAGAGCTGACTGGCCTAGATTTGATCCACGGTCCAGTATAGACAAAGCTTCAGATGACCCTCTTCTTCTTCTTCTAAACTCTCGATCTCTCTTTCTTCTTCTTCTTCTTCTTTACTGCTCACTCTTTCTTTCTCGAGCTTCTTTACTACTCACTCTTTCTTTCTCGAGCTCTCTTCGTTCTCTTCTGTTCTCTCTTTTTCTTCTTCTGCCGGCTCTCTCTGCTTCTGTCTGGCTACCCCGTTACTTCGATAACTCTGATCATCATTTTCCACACCTTTCACTCGAAGGAGATGCTTCCTTTTTATAGCAACAGCAGGTAGGTGGGCATGTGTCTTCCACAAATTCCCGCCCTAGCACCTGGACCGCGTGGCAGCATTTCAGCCTGCTGGATTACACGTGTCACGATCCTGAGCCATCTTCATTCTTGGATCACGTGTCCTTATTAATCTCCTCGAGCAGCAGTCCTGTTAGAACAGACTTGTTATCAGTGTTAATTAATCTGAAAGGAAAGAAAGGATGCATCGAGTAAGTTTGATATTTGAACTGAGCATGTACAGACTTGATGCACAAAATGCAGTGTGCATATAAGAAGGTATGTACAACGAGAATGAATGCACGGACATGTCATCCACGAGTGTACAGACTTTGAATGCATGTAATGCATTTTGCATATGGAGAGGTATGCACATTGAAAGTGAATGTATAGACATGCCATCAATGAGTGTACAGACTTTGCGTGCAATGTACAAACGATGTACAGACTTTCTGTGCCTAACGCTTAAGCCTGAATGCATCATGTATAGACTTGCTAAGACATCAAGGCAGTCGTGTGTAGACTTAGTGTATGTGCGAAACAATTCAATGCAGTATGCATATAGTAAAGTATGCACATTGAAAGTGAATGCACAGACATGCCATCAACTGTGCAGACTCTGCGTGCAATGTACAAACAATGTGCAGACTTGTTGTACCTAGAGTTTAAGCATGAATGCATGATGCACAAACTATGCGTGTGCATGTGTGGACTTTGAGTGCATGACACTACCTTACGTATGTATGCGGCAGAATATATAGACTTTGAATGCATGGTAAAGAGTGTATAGACTTAGTGTGCATGCGCCAGCAATGTACAGACTTTGATGAGAAAGATGCACACATGCACAATAAACACGGATGCACTGACTAAGCCATGAGCTGAGCTAATGGATGTATAGACTTGCTCAGTTATCAGCGAATGGATGTATAGACTTTCTATGCCTATGACAAGACGATGTACATACTTTGTGTATGCGTGAAGCACAACGATGTAAGAATGTATAGACTTTGAATGTCGGGTGAAGAATGTACAAACTTGCTGATGAAATGATGCATGGACTTAAACATTCATACCAGCAACGATTGTACAAACCTACGAAGCAGTGCACGGACTATATATATGCATGACTTAAGATGATGCACTGAGTATGTTGAGAGTAGTAACATTGGATGCACGAACATAGATGCACTGATCAACATCATACTTAAGTGGTGACTCATTGATTTGCCATCATCAAAACAACAACACCCTATCATCAAAGCACAAGGGGCAAAACAGATTCTAGAATGTTGAACAGGGTTTTTAGACAAACTGATTGCACTGGTATTATCACACAGAATTGGGACACATCTTATCTCAATATCTAAATCAAGTAATTGATTTTTTATCCAAAGTACTTGGGCTCCACAACTTCCGGCGGCTACATATTCAGCCTCGGTCGTTGAGAGAGCTACTAAATGCTGTTTCTTGGAGGCCCATGAGACTAGGCAACCACCAAGGAACTGATAGTACCCACTAGTACTTTTACGATCAACAATACATCCGGCATAATCCGCATCGGTGTATGCAATCAAATCAAAAGAACTATTGATGGAAAACCACAAGCCAAGGTCTATTGTGCCAAGTAGATATCTAAAAATGCGTTTAATAGCCGATAAGTGAGATTCTTTAGGGCATGATTGAAAATGAGCACAAAGACATACGTTGATTTGAATGTCAGGGTGACATGCTGTAAGATACAGTAGTGATCCGATCATATCTCGAAACAGTGTAGGATCTACTGTTTTACCATTTTCATCTTTGTCTAACTTCGAGGTTGTAGCCATTGGAGTTGACAGAGGTTTTACTTCAGCCATCCCATATTTCTTCAAAAGCTCCATTGTGTATTTGGATTGGCTTATGAAAATCCCCTCAGGTATTTGCTTCACCTACAGTCCAAGAAAGAATGTTAGTTCACCCATCAGGCTCATCTCAAATTCACCCTGCATGATTTCTGCAAATTCATCACATAGCACATTATTAGTAGCTCCAAAAATTATATCATCCACATACACTTGAACTACCAATATATCTTTACCTGATATCTTTGTGAACAATGTTTGATCAACCTTACCTCTCTTGAAGTCATTTTCAATTAGAAATGACGTGAGCCGTCCATACCATGACCTTGGTGCTTGCTTCAGTCCGTACAAGGCCTTCTGGAGCTTGTACACATGTTGTGAATGTTTGGGGTCTACAAAACCTGGATGTTGTTCTACAAAAGTATCCTCTTTGATCTACCCATTTAGAAATGCAGATTTAACATCCATTTGAAACAATTTAAAATTCAATGAGCAAGCAAATGACAATAAAATCTAGACTGCTTCAAGCCTAGCAACCGGGGCAAAAGACTCATCAAAATCAATCCCCATCTCCTGGCTATACCCCTTGGCTACAAGCCGAGCCTTGTTCCTAACAACCAATCCCGTATCATTTAACTTGTTCCTGAAAATCCATCGGGTTCCGATAATGGATTGATTCTTAGGTCGTGGTACTAGAGTCCACACCTAGTTTCTTTCGAACTGGTGCAACTCTTCAAGCATAGCCTGGATCCAGGATTCATTTTGAAGAGCTTCATGGATATCCTTAGGCTCTTCCTGTGAGATTAAGGCTATCAAATCTTCTTCTTCTACTTGCCTTAGAGAAGCTCTGGTTCTTACCCCATCTTGATGATTACCGATTATATTTTCAGCTGGATGATCCTTTAAGAATGTGGAAGTGCTTGGCAAATCAGGGTGATGCACTTGCTGCTATTGCAGTGTCTCAATTGAAGGATCTTCATCTTCTTCACTCTTGTTGGGTATTCCTTCCTTTGGTTCATCCTTGACTCTAGATGTTCTAGCATTGGTTGAATTTTGGGGGGCTTCTCCTGCATCCACAATTTGAGTAGTTAGTTTTAGTTCAGATTCATCAAAAATTATATGAGGACTTTCTTCAACAACTAAAGTCCGTTTATTGAACACTCGATAAGCTCTAGAAGTAAGTGCATAACCTAGGAAGGTTCCCTTGTCACTTTTCTCACCAAACTTACCTATGTTGGACTTGCCATTGTTCAGGATGAAACATGAGTAGCCAAAGGGTTTAAGATGGGAAATGTTCGGTTTCTTACCCTTGTAGAGCTCATATGGAGTTTTCTTCAAAATGGGCCTTACCATTGCCCTGTTGATGATGTAGCATGCTATACTTACCGCCTTAGCCCAAAAATATTTTGGTAGAGAGTTTTCACTTAACATGGTCCGTGCCATATCTATCAATGTTCTATTTTTCCTCTCCACTACTCCATTTTGTTGGGGCGTCCTTGGTGATGAGAAGTTGCGTGTATACCCGTGCTCTTCACAGAAATTGCTGAACTCGTGGTTTTCAAATTCGCCATCATGATCACTTTGGATAGTGTTGATGAGGTAGCCTCTATCATTTTAGATTTTCCTGCAAAATACTTGAAATTCCATCAATGCATCATTTTTATTGGATAGAAATAACACCCAAGTGAATCAGGAATAATCATCAACAATCACAAAACCATAGGATTTCCCGCCTAGGCTACATGTCCTAGTTGGGCCAAACAAATCGAGATGCAACAATTCCAAAGGCCGGGAGATAAAAACAATGTTCTTATTTTTGAAGGATATGCGTGTTTGCTTACCTTTTGTGCAAGCCTCACAAATTTTATCACTTTCAAACTTTAGTTTTGGCAAACCATTCACGAAGTCATGTTTAGACAACTTGGAGATAACTCCAAAACTAGCATGACCCAGTCTTCGGTGCCATAGCCATATGTTATCATGATTGTTAGCTACCAAGCACATATCATCACAAGAAACATCATCAATATCAATGGTATATACATTGTTGCTCCTCTTGCCGATAAATCTGATTTCATTAGAGGTTTTATTTAAGACAAAGCAATGGGTTTCATCAAAAATAATCTTAAAACCTCTATCACAGAGTTGGCTTATGCTCAGCAAGTTATGATTCAAATCTTTCACCAAAGAATATTTTTGATCAAAGTTTCAGAATTCTTACCTATGTTGCCGATTCTAATTATTTTACCTTTGTCTTTTCCACCAAAAGCAACTGAGCCTCCATCCTTATCTTGCAGCATAGAGAACACTTTCCTGTCCCCTATCATATGCCTTAAGCAACCACTGTCCAGGTACCACTTACTCCCCCTAGCTTCAAGACATATCTGCAAGAAATAACATTCTCATGCAAGTGATTTTGGTACCCAAGCTAGTTTGGGTCCGTAGGAGTTAGTCCAGTTCTGTGCATATCTTTTCTTGGTCCAGAAAACATGATTTCTTGGTGGACTTTGTTTGAACCAATAATTTGCTATAACATGACCAAATCTACCACAATGATAACAGTTAAGAGGTACAAACATTCTTTGAAATTGTTGTGGTTTGGGTTGGACATGTTTTGGTTTAGAATTTGAACATGAAGCATGGTTATTATCCTTTTCATGAACAAAGGATGTGGTGATCTTATGTTCGAAAGATTTTTTATTTTGAGGCGTGTACCCCAAACCTTCCTTTTGGAAGTTAACTTTAACCCCCAACAAGCTATCCAGGTTTTGTTTCCCTTTAACAAACTTAGACAAGGTGGACTGAAGTTCAGCCACTTCTTCACCCAAAATCCCATTTCTCCTTTCGACTTCTGAATTTGTGGATTTCAGAATTTATTCTTCCTTTTTCAGACTTTCACACACTTTTTCAATTTCAGACATTTTGCAAGAAATCTCTTCTTTGGTTCTTTCAATATCTGAAATAGTTTGCAGCAAACTTTTTGTTTCTTCAGTTATCTCAAACCATTCCTGTACCAATTTTTCAAACTTGACAAAGATATCTTCATGTGACAATTCATCAATTTTCTTTTTGAGAATTTTATTTTCAGAACTGATTTTCTTGTATTTGGTATACAACTTTTCATATTCAGACTCCCATTGTTCATTGGAAATAAAATCAGGGTCCGAATTTACCTCGGTTGAGTCATCCTCATGTGCTCTGAGACACAAGCTCTCCACGAGCTCTTGTATCTCCTCCTCGGACGGTTCGTCCTCTTCATCGCTCCACGGACGACCATGGCTTTCGGCTTTCGAAAATTATCCTTTTTGAATTTGTTCTTCAAATCTGGGCACTCTCCCCTCATGTGCCTGGGTTTCTTGCATTCATAGCATATGATGCTACTCGGCTTGCTCGACTCACCCTTGGTTTGGATGGGCTTCCTTTGCCCCTTTCTGAAGTTACCTTGAAAGTTTCTTTTCTTCCTCAGAAATCTTTTCACTTGGCGAGTGATCATAGCCAATTCTTCTTCTTCGTTGCTCCCGTCATTGGATTCTTCTTCTTGGGAGTCGTCATCGGATTGATGAGCTCTCAATCCAATCACCTTCTTCTTCTTGATATCTTCTTCGGATGTCCTCTTCACATTTATCTCATAGATCATGAGTGACCCTATGAATTCATCGAGAGTGAGTGTGGACAGATTCTTGGAATCTTCAATAACGGTAACCTTAGTGTGCCACGCAGGAGGGAGGGATCTCAGAACTTTTCTTACGAGCTCAGAGTTAGTGTAATCATTCCCAAGGCTTTTGAGACCATTCGTGATCTCAGTTAGCCTTCCGAACATCTCTGATATTGTCCCTTCAAGCTTCATCTTGAAGAGCTCATAATCTCGAACCAGAAGGTTGGCGTTGGTCTCCTTGACCTCGAACGTCCCCTCATATATGATCCGTAGTTTGTCCCACATTTCTTTAGACGAGCTGCACATAGAAACACGAGACAATTCATTAGGGTTTATCGCACATTGCATAATATTCATAGCATTGAAATTAACAGTGCATTTCTTAATTTCCTCGGGTGTCCATTTTTCTTCATCATCCCCAAGTTTGTAAGGACCCTTGTCCACAACTCTCCAAACTTCGTACTCTTTAGCCCTCAAAAAAACATGCATTCTATTTTTCCAGTACGAGTAGATTGAGCTGTCAAAGAAAGGAGGATGGTTAATGGAGTGACCCTCGGGCATCATACCCTTGGTTGCCATTGATCCAGATCTCACTCTAGATCGTATGATCTGTGAAAGATAGAGCCTTAACTCTGATACCAATTGAAGTCCCGCGATCAATGACACCCAAGAGGGGGGGTGAATTGGGTGATGATAGATTTTAAACAACGTATAACAAAATATAGATATGTGAAGAACAAACACCAACAAGAATAGATCTGAAGAACTATAGAGAGAATATGGCTAAAACAACCCCTATAGCAGTTCCTTGGTACTAGGCGGAGTCTGGGAATCTGAAGATCCTCTCACAAAAAGTATTTTCCTCCCGATAGGATTGACTGTGTCGATCAGAAGCTACCTTTTGATATACCAAGGATCTCCCGTAAAAAGGTTAAAACAGCTCGATCTAAACAATGAAACTAGATAACAATGCGACAAGCAAACAAGCTAGATCAGAACTGGAGGTAGGAGATATGGAGCAAAACACACAGAACACCACGATTTTTAGGTGGTTCAGATGCAACAACGGCAACCTACGTCCACCCCTCACTGACCGTGAGGATTCACACACTATCTTGTAGAAGGTTACAAGATCAAGACACATACACACACACTCGTGTGAGTTCAGAACTCCCACAAAGGTGCACACGCACCGAAACACAAGAAAGGATGAGGAAAAAGAAGATCACTCACACACACACACGGATCTTCGTAGATCCACATACACAGATGTTTGAATATTACAAGAACACAAAGATTAAAGCTCAGCAAGATTGGAATGGAAAACACAAAAGAAAACTTCAGATTCAAGCTCCCCCTAGTTGATGAAGATGGTTTTGGATGCAGCTTGATCTCCTCTTGGATTGGGGTTGATCTGCTCCAAATGTTGCTTGAAGATGGAAGAGGATGGATGCAGATGGATGTAGCTCTTTCTTCTTAGAGCACTGTTCACGGCTACAGTACCAGATCTAGAACCTCCCCTTGATAGCCTCCCTTGGCCTCCTTTGATTGATTAGGGTTGCAAGCCTCAATAAGATGTTTTTACAACTCTTGAATGGTCAAGAGGCAAGTCAAGAACCAGATCCACAAATCATGGGAAGTTTAGTAGCTTTGGGATTAAACAAATCTTTGAAGAGAGACTTCCCACGTTGAGAACAAAAGGTCAACAATAGAGGCTTTTCTAGGCTGGCGGTCGACTTGTGGATAGGGGCGGTCGACCAGAATTTTACAGGAGAATGTCCATTTGTTGTTGGGAGAATCGTCGACCGCTAGAGGCTGGCGGTCGACCGCTGGCTTGATTTCCTGCAAAAAAAACACATGTTAGCCAATGCAATATAATATATGAACGAATCATGTTATGACTGCCTTGTTTCAATAAAGTTGAGTGGGTTTAAGCTTAGCCTTGGTGGTTTAGAAACCAAAACACGGATTTATGCATTTGGATGGGTTTAAACCAATTAAGCTTATTACATGGTGATGTGGGCTTTGAAAGCGTATTAGATTCGAACTTGATAGTTGAACATTGCACGTGATAAAAACATATAGCATGTTCTATTATCATCAAAATCAACCTGGATATATTCAACAATCTCCCCCTTTTTGATGATGACAAAATGAAGGGGTTTTGAAATACATGAATGTGCCTTTGAGGAATGTCTGAAGGTTGATATCAAGGTTCGAAGCCAATACATTTCCCTTACAACCCGTTACGCCAGCGAATACAACGAACACAAACCATGAACACAACGAGCACAACCATTTAACAGTTATATGCTAATTAGAAGGGGAATGAGATATAAGAGCCAACCATTTGAGGTCAAACACCAATTGCATTCAATTCATCATTTCATTACATGATACATTAGTGCAAAAGTGAATGCACGACTCTAGACTCTAGGACTAAACAAATGCATAAAAGACTCAAGATCCTCACAAGTCAAACATGCAAACGCACAACCACACACGGACATACATAAATATATAAAGCCCTACACTACTACTTCTCCCCCTTTGGCATCATCAAAAGGGAGCGGGATAGACGAAGGGGGACCCAGGTGACACAGAACCAAAGGACAGCAAACTAAGGGAGAAAAAGTAAAAGTCCTCATGGTGCATCTGCAGGTGGAGGTGGCTGATTTTCTGGAGGAGGGGGCTGGTGTCCAAGGAGACGGCTTATGTCCGCAAGAGCATGAACCTGAGCATGAAGAGTATCTCGAATGCGGCCAATGTGGATGTCACGATTCGCATCACAATGAGACATGCTAAGAAGAGTTTGGTTCATGATGTGGAAAGACTGGCTAGAGTTAGCAACACTGTCGATGAGGCTAGTCATATGAGTGGTGAGTGAAGCCATATGAGTGGAGAGAGTATCTAGAGCAGTGGAGAAGGAATCCATGCTGCCTGACATGGTGTCGACCACATGGCCCATAGTGTCTACGCGATCCCCAAGAGCAGAAAGTCCCTCCCCAAAAGTATCCATACGAGTCTCAAGTCCAGTAAACCGTCTATCAAAAACCTCATAGTCTACCCAAGAAGGCTGAGTGGCTCCCTGAGTGGAGGACTCTCCATGATAAAACTGAGTAGGAGGAGGCATCTCTGATCCATATGCTGCGGTGAAGGTGGAAGCGGCGGCTCGACATCTATGTGATGAGGTGAGGGTGGAGGAGGCTGCTCCTCGGCCTGAACAGGAGGGGGTACATCTCCTTGAACCTGCTGCTGCTGTGGTTCCTGCTCATCATCACTTTCATATTCATATTCATATGTAGGCACATCCCGACACAGCGCACCATCGGGACCATAGTAATAGCCCATGTCTATGCAGATCTTATGCTTATTGTAGACATCATTCTGGCGAAAATAGATAAACTGTTCTTCTGCCAAATTAATCCCAGCATGAATGAACACCCCGGTCAACTGTGAGACATATGGCAAGATCGCTGCCGGTTTGTTCTGCAAGCTCCAATGAGGGTCGTCATGAGGCGACCCATGTTGAGTTGTATACCATTCATGACATGGTAGAATAAGAATCTATGAACTTCTATGACTTCATTTCTGCTGCCAACCTTGGGATAAATAAGGGAGGTAAACATATGGTGTAAGACACGCTGCAGTGGTGGGAAGTAGTTTGCATTTAACTCAATCAAATCACTGACACCACGCATGTAATCACAGTTGGTCATGGCAATAAAAGTATCTTCAACCTCCCCATGGCCATAAGCCATGTTGGCTCCTCTAGCCGCAACCCCTAAGCTCCTCTCAAACATATCGGGGTTAATGTGAAGCTCAACCCCTCGAATAACAGTATATAGCTCATCATTCCATGAAACCAAGTTCCCATAGAACTCCTGTACTAGTTGGGGTAATAACGGTTATACCTAGTGACAAAATGAGTCCAACCCGGCTGCATTGCAAAGACTGCATATATATCGGGCAAGAGCTCATTCACCTCATTGAAATCGACCAGTCGGGGGTCGATGATGGGTCGAATAAGCAAACTAGGTGCTCGACGTGGTGCAGGCGCTCGCTGTGGCGGAGGGGCCGATGCCTCCCATCTATGTCCACTCCCTTCCCCTTGGGCAAGACGCCGAGAACTTCTTCTAGGCGGCATCCTGAACTAGCAACCCGATGGAAAACCCTTGAAGATAAGATCCTCATCCCGGGGAAAGAGGAAGAATCTACAGACAGCAACCTGCAAGCCCCCAGCGGTGAAGTCCCGCGATCAATGACACCCAAGAGGGGGGGGTGAATTGGGTGATGATAGATTTTAAACAGCATATAACAAAATATTAATAGATATGTGAAGAACAAACGCCAACAAGAATAGATCTGAAGAACTATAGAGTGAATATCGCTAAAACAACCCCTATAGCAGTTCCTTGGTACTAGGCGGAGTCTGGGAATCCGAAGATCCTCTCACACAAAGTATTTTCCTCCCGACAGGATTGACTATGTCGATCAGAAGCTACCTTTTGATATACCAATGATCTCCCGTAAAAGGGTTAAAACAGCTCGATCTAAACAATGAAACTAGATAACAATGCGACAAGCAAACAAGCTAGATCAGAACTGGAGGTAGGAGATATGGAGCAAACCACACAGAACACCATGATTTTTATGTGGTTCGGATGAAACAACTGCAACCTACGTCCACTCCTCACCGACCGTGAGGATTCACACACTATCTTGTAGAAGGTTACAAGATCAAGACACATACACACACACTCGTGTGAGTTCAGAACTCCCACGAAGGTGCACAAGCACCGAAACACAAGGAAGGATGAGGAACAAGAAGATCACACACACACACACACACACACACACACACACACACACACACACACACACACACACACACACACACACACACACACACACACACACACACACACACACACACACACACACACACACACAGAGATCTTCGTAGATCCACACACACACAGATGTTTGAATATTACAAGAACACAAAGATTAAAGCTCAGCAAGATTGGAACAGAAAACATAAAAGAAAACTTCAGATTCAAGCTCCCCCTTAGTTGATGAAGATGGTTTTGGATACAGCTTGATCTCCTGTTGGCTTGGGGTTTATATGCTCCAGATGTTGCTTGAAGATGGAAGAAGATGGATGTAGCTCTTTCTTCTCGGAGCACTGTTCACGGCTACAGTACCAGATCTAGAACCTCCCCTTGATAGCCTCCCTTGGCCTCCTTTGATTGATTAGGGTTGCAAGCCTCAATAAGATGTTTTTATAACTCTTGAATGCTCAAGAGACAAGCCAGGAACTAGATCCACAAATCATGAGTAGTTTGGTAGCTTTAGGATTAAACAAATCCTTGAAGAGAGACTTCCCACGTTGAGAACAAAAGGTCAACAATAGAGGCTTTTCAAGGCTGGCGGTCGACCTGTGGATAGGGGCGATTGACTGGAATTTTACAGGAGAATGTCCATTTGTTGCTGGGAGAATCGGTCGACAGCTAGAGGCTGGCGGTCGATCGCTGGCTTGATTTCGTGTAAAAAAACACAAGTTAGCCAATGCAATATAATATATGAACGAATCATGTTATGGTTGCCTTGTTTCAATAAATTTGAGTGGGTTTAAGTTTAGCCTTGGTGGTTTAGAAACTAAAACACAGATTTATACATTTGGATGGGTTTAAACCAATTAAGCTTATTACATGGTGAAGTGGGCTTTGAAAGCGTATTAGATTCGAACTTGATAGTTGAACATTGCACGTGATAACACATATAACATGTTCTGTTATCATCAAAATCAACCTAGATATATTCAACAAGCGACACACTCTTAAGGGCCCTCAACGGCACACCCTGAAGTGCCTCCAACGGCACACACTCAAGTGCCCCAGCGGCACACCCTGAAGTGCCTCCAACGGCACACTCTTAAAAGTTCTCCAGCGGCACACCCCCTGAAGTGCCTCCAATGGCACACCCTCAAAATCCTTGAACGGCACACCTTCTTGAAGCCCTCAACGACACACCATCTTGTGTCCCTCAACAGCACACTATTCGTGCCCCCTCAACGGCACACTACCAAGTGCCCCTCAGCGGCACACTATTTATGCCCCCTCAATGTCACACTATTTGTGCCCCCTCAACAGCACACTACCATGTGCCCTTTCAGCGGCACACCCATTGAGTCCTCCAGCGGTACACCTTGCTGGACCCCTTCAGTGGCACACCTACCAAACATTCCACCCGGTGCAGCGTTACCTCCTCCGCACTCGGTGCAGCGATCCGACCTTCAAACCGGTACCAGCCAGCGGCATACACACCGATCACTATGTGTGACCCTCGGCGCGCAGCATGATCACCTTGGAGATAGCTAGCGCTCTGCCGTGGTGTCGCCCCCTGATTTGGGCATGAGAACTTCGATCTGACGAGGATGGGACCGGAGTCAACCTCGGACGTAAACGTCATCATGAGACCCTCATCAACGTCGGAGTTATAAAAGAGCCTACTGAAGAAGAAGGAGAACACAGAGGGAGAACAAACAGGGAGAACACACAGGGAGACACACAGAGAAGGACATAGCAAAAGAAGAAGAAGAAGAGAAGAAGAACGAGAAGGAGAAGGTAGAAGAGTGTGAGAGGAGAGGGAGAGAGTGTAGAAATGTAGCAGGAGGGGACAGGATAGAGAAGGGAGCTTTCACCCTTCCTTGCTCCGGACCTCTCCTTAATTTTTGTTGATCTTTCTTTTGTTCCTTCTTGTTTTCTCTTTAACTTCTATTTGGCTGCATTACTCTGTATTCCCCCCCCCCTTGGGCATGGCACGTGCTACTCTATTTTCTATAAACGATGATATCATCTTCTTCTTGTTACTCTAGTCAGTATCCACTCTACGTTGCATTTCATGGCTTGATTTCCCCTTCCCTTTGGCTTTCTCACCACTCAGGCTGCTCGCTCTCCAAAGCGTCGCAGGGTCGGTCCAACTCAATGGACGGTATCACTAGCGTGATGGCATGAAGCCAATCCCCCTCCAATGGTCTCTGTAACCATGTCACCCCTCCCCCTTTTTTTGGAGCAGCATGAGCCCGTTGGAACCCACTGCCCCTACTCAACACTCTGAACTTACCCATTAGCCAAAGTGCTCCCCAGCCTACCCTTCAGAGCGACGGTATGCACACTAGCCCTGCGCCCGATGCACCCCAATCACCTTCCACTGGCACACCTTGGGTTTAGCTCGGTCGATACACCCCCAATCAAGCCTCCCACCGGTACAACCTCGCCTGCCTTCACCCGACGCACTCCACCCAGACCTCCCACCAGCACACTCTCATCTACCTTTGCCTGGTGCACACCCAGCCGTGCCCTGCCCGGCACACCCCGCCTAGCCCATGTACACGGCACACCTTCAGCCCGTCCAGCCCGGTGCACTCCCAGCCCATTCACCCGGCGCACTCCTAGCCCTCCTGTCTGGCCCACTCTCCCTGGCTTCCCTGGCCAGTACACCTCCAAGCATGTGTAGGCCGGTGCACCCCCCCCCAGCCGTGCCTTGGCCGGCACACCCTTGGCCTGCCTTTATCCGGCACACCTGGGCCACTTCCAACCTGTGCATCCTTAGCCCGTTTTAGCCCAGTGTCTCTCGTTTGCTATCATCCCCGGGTTTTTCGAAGCTTTCTTAAAGGTGTTGCTATCTTGGCATGCACCTCGAGTTGTTGGGTCACGCCACTCCTTGTGGGCATGTTCCCCTTACACCCCCCTAGCATCCGGGTCAAGGAGAGATGCTGTCGAATTTTTGTCAGGAGTAACAACACATTAAAAGATAAAAGGGAAGCAACAAACAAATGGAACAAGCGATCATAAAACACTCCAACCAAGACAAGGGAACCGTGGAACACTCGAAGAGCGGGACTAAGCACTACCGGGGTAGACTGTTGAACATGACTGTGGGCTTAATTACACAACACAAGGAATTGAAGCTTGCCATTTAGGGCCCTCCACCTGAATTTTATGAACAAGGGAACCTCCCTTCAAACCTTACCCTGCCCATATAGACTTTGTCATAGCTGCCTTAACCCTAGAACCAGCCCGGTACACCCCAACCGGTGCACTCCTAATCCAACTAGCCCGGCCCACGTCAACCCCTCTCTACCCGGCACACCCTAGCTTGCCCTTTACCCGGTGCACTTGCATCTTCCTCCAGCGGTACACCCTCGACCTACCCTCGTCCGGTGCACTCCCTGGCCTTCATATACATGAACATGCACAGACCTCAGCCTTAGATGTGCACCGACCTCTCTTCACCCTTGGTGCCCTTGTGCACCGACCTTCCATTAGCCCGGTGCCTATGTGCACCGACCTCACCCCTGCCTGGCCGCCTATGTGCACCGACCCTAGGGCAAACCTGCACCGACCATCCATTAGCCCGGTGCCCATGTGCACTGACCTCACCCTTGCCTGGCCGCCTATGTGCACCGATGTAGTGCCCCAGAATTTTTATAAAATATTTTTGATATAATTAAGAATTTTTTGGAATTATTAAGGGTCTGAATGAATTAATTAATGAATATTGGGTTAAATAAATCATTTTTAAGACCCAAATATGGTAAACAATTAATCCAGCCTTAATAAATAAAGCATAATAGGTTTAAGGACCAAGCCCATTAAGTTTGGCCCATATTCTAGAAGGTTATATAGCCTATTCACAAATTTTAAAGATAAATACTATTTTTATAAAAAATTATATAGATAAAACGAATAAAAGAGTTTTATTAAATTGAAACTCTGCACACGTTGGATGCAATGGTCTATCGGGCGACCGCTACAGTGGTGTAACACACCTAGACACGACCGTTACACCCTGCTGATTCCGTAAGTTGAAGAACTTGCAAAACGATTGGAACTTTGGGATCCTATCTACAAGAGACCTAATTAGGAGAACATGAAAGGTTACTAGGGACTCTTAGGGATCAGGTTTTGGTGAACTAAGGACTCTAGAATCGATCTAATCCTCAAACCCTAGCCAAATCCTATAAATAGAACCCAGTTCTGAACTGAGCGACCCTTACTTTTGGCTCGTGAAGAATCAAGGTAAGGAGATAGAATTTCGGGTAAGTTCTTTGGAACTTTTTATTTCCAATACTAAGGTCTAACAACTCTCAAAATTTCATGTTAGGAGATCAAGTAACCAAGGAGAAGGGCTTCTAAAGTTGCTGATTTTGTCATAGGAACCCAGGATTCAGAGCAAAGGGCCACTGAAGATCAAGGAATTAGGACACCCAAACGAGGTAATTAGAGTTAGATACTTTAGAACTTTTTGTTCCACTTAGTATCATCTTCTTAACTTCAAAATTTCACGTCCTTAGGTCAAGAGGTTGAGGAGTTAGAGCGACGTGAAGTTGCTGAAAAAATAACAGGAAGAGAAGAACTAGAGTGACCCTTGAAGACTCAAATTAGAAGTTTAAAGCCACGTTAAGAGGTAGGTCATCTCATGAACAGCAAAAAGATCTCGTTAGGGATAAAAGACCTCTGATTTAACTTGATTTCATGCATTATAGAATCACAATTTCATGTTTTAGTAAGTTCATATATACATGCATACCTTTAGCCTAACCAAAGATAAAAGATATCATCTTGATCATTCACTGCGACCTATGCATGTATCTGGCCTTTACTTCATTTATCATGATTAGACTAGTTAGTGATTATGATTCTTCTTGCATGGACATAGTTCCTTATCTTTACTATCAGCAGAAGCTTTAACGGATTAGGGTAGGACCGTCACATGACTGTAACGGCCTTACGATAAGCAGTCATACTCTCTGTTGTGTTTAAATTGTTCTGTTGTCTCTGACGCACCATAACAAGAGCGTTACAATACTGTAACGGCCCCTCGACAAATCGTCACATGGACTGTAACGCGCCTATGCTAGACCGTTAGAACACTATTTTCTGTCAACTTGAGACGGAATGGAAATTAGTCAAGTCTATTTATAAATAAGCCTAGTTATCTAAGTTTTGACATGATATCATGACTTTGAGTTTATGATAGGAATTGCATGATTACAAGCATTTTAAGTTATTTTGAGTTATGTTAATTTCATTGGCTAAACTCTAATAGTTTTTATTTAAAGTATGATTTCAAATGATGTATTGACGGAGTTTCACATTGTTTCACAGTCTTTCCTATCCATAGAGTCATTTTCTTTAAGTACATGGCATATATTCCGGTATATGGCCATTAGTTTACACTTTGCACTATAGGAACACATTCTTGAACATGATGACCTCTCTATTGGATATTCCTTTCAATGGACTAGGAAATCTTGTTTCAAGGGCTCCGTAATTCTCTGCGAGCCTGGGATTCCCACTAGGACGCCGAGTTGGTTGTGCCATGAAAGCCCAATCATTAGAAAACACTATCGATGGTGTCTGGTTTTGGAGATGTAACGGATCAATGTTGGACCGTCAGGCTCATCTAACGGCCCAATAAACGACGGTCACATTGTACTGAGTCCAATTTCTTTGTTTCGGGATTCAGATCATTGTAACGGCCCGATACTGGAGCGTCACGTTATGTAACGGCCCAGTATAAGACCGTCACAGTTCTTGAGTACATTAACCCGAGGTTTGACCAAAGGGTTGATATTCTAAAGTTCCTAGATGGATTATTGATGGTCTAGGACTTGTCATATTGTACAAAGAAACTTAAATTTAAATTATGAAAGAGAACGAATGTACCGTTATGCTACCGAATTATTCCCATGAGCATAATATCATCTTAAATCATTCTTGATCTCTCATATTTTTAATTGAAGCATTCATTCTTGGATGATTGTTGTCATGAGCTTATTGATTGAATTTTTTATATTACTGGCCACGCTTTATTGTTACACTCATGGAAGTAGCTTGATTTATACATGAAGATGCAGCTCGGGCGTTGATTGTGTCCAAGGGCTCTATGCTAGTCCCCCCGGCTGATTGCCGGAAACATACTATTATAAATCATGGGGTATGATGCTACTGGCGTCGCATTGCGCTGGGAGTACTTTCTTTATAAATAAGTGAAATTCATGAGCACTCGTGAAAATCTAGTGAATTGCTACATAATCGACGTTCTAGTGCGTAACATTTATGGTTATGAAAGTGAAAAGTGAAAGTGCATTCTCGTTATATTCTTGTTCTTGAAAGGCCATGCTACATTCTTGTACATTTTTGTTACATTCTTGCTAGTTCATACATGTTCATTCTATCTTACATGATTATCTTGTTACTTTGGATTCTTGTGATTTATCGCATTCGCATGATTTTACCTTATTCTTCTAAAGCTAAAAATTTAATCACTTTAATAATGCTAATCATGTTGATGCGAAGATACCTACTGGGCAAGTGTGCTCATTACCTATTTTTAATCTTTTTCAAGAGATGGAAGTGAATCAGGATCGGATTCGGAATGTTCAAGTAGCGGATCCGAGAGTGAATGAAGAATGAGCGAAGACTTAGCTAGGAAGTCTATATTGTTTAGATTGAGTATATGTAATTTTTCTTATTCTTGAGTCTAGTACGAGAAAGAAAGTTGAATTGGTGGTTGTATTTGAATATTGATTGATAATGAAATAAAAGTTGGAGTTTGACTAAATTATTGTGCAAATTACCTTCTTATGTGTGATTGTCTTGCGCTCTGATCGTTCTTGCTTGCAAGAGGCTTACCATGCTGGTTGTTCACGTTCCTCAAGCGAGTCTTCCACTGTAATAAAGGCTCGGGACGTGACAGTTAAGTTGGTATCAGAGCCTAAGTCTCAGGATTTAGGGAGAAGAATCATGTCATAGGATAAGTCCAAGATTTAAGGACCCCTACCTGTGAACTAAGGAAGAAATTTCCATACCCATGTGAGAATTGGGTAGAGCCTGGGATGAGATAATTAATTAGCTTTAAGATTGATTTTCTTCTAATTCCACGAGAAATAACAAGTTGTTATATTTCTCTCAGGTACCTTATTTTACAAATGGCTCATCGTGTAGATTGGAATGACATGAAACAAACTGTTGCTGGCCTTACACAGGCATTGCAAACTATGGCCCAAGCAGGCACAGGGGCAAGGGCTGGTGTCTTACATTACAATTTCCGGAGTTTAAACCCTCCGCGTTTCTATGGTTCTTCTAATCCGGACGAAGTAGAAAATTGGATTGACGAGATGAACCGTATATTTGACGTCATCCAATGCACCGATCAAGAGAAGGTGTGCCTTGCAACTTTTCAACTCAACAAGGATGCCCGTACATGGTGAAAGTCAGTTCCGGCACCTCCGGCCGAAACACCTCATACATGGGATGGCTTTCTCACCTTATTTCGTGCTAAGTACTTCTCCGAGCATGTAAAGGAGAAGAAGGCTATGGAATTTGCCTCCTTAAAATAAGGCACGATGTCCGTGGCAGAGTATGAATTACAATTCTCTCGACTAGCACCATATGCTCCTCACTTGATAAGCACATATTTATTGAAAGTCAACCGATTTATGGATGGTTTAAGACTCGGATTTATCCAACAACTTGGAACGCAGAATATCCGCACCTATACCGAGATGGTTCAAAGAGCGCATCTATGTGAAAGAACCATGGAGAAGGTGGAAAGGCTCCGAGGAGAAAGGTCAAGTCGAAAACATGATAGGCAAGAAGAGAAAGAAGTGGATGAGGATGAAAACCGTGACGTTAAGAGGTCCCATAATGGGAACAGTAACGGAAAAAGAAACGGAAATGAAAATGGAAAGAATAAGAAAGTTGAAGAAGAAGATAGAATGCAAGTCTCCACGGCTTGCTCATTTTGTGAAAAATTTGGGCACTCGACAGAAGAGTGTTGGAAACGTCTCGGCGCTTGTCTCAAGTGTGGAAGCCGGGAACATTGCTTGCCCATGTGTCCTCTCATAAACGAACAATCATCAAGGGATAACAACGGACGTGGGAAACGAGGTCGATTAAATGCCATTCTAGACAAGGAATGTAAATGATTAAAGGTACCCTCTTAACCCATTCGTCTTATGCTAATTTTTAATACATTAAAGTATGTACACTCTCTGGAAAAACTCATATTATAAATTTGGGGATCAAATTTTCTTAAGTGGGGGAGCGTGTAGTGCCCCAGAATTTTTATAAAATATTTTTGATATAATTAAGAATTTTTTGGAATTATTAAGGGTCTGAATGAATTAATTAATGAATATTGGGTTAAATAAATAATTATTAAGGCCCAAATATGGTAAACAATTAATCAAGCCTTAATAAATAAAGCCCAATATGTTCAAGGACCAAGCCCATTAAGTTTGGCCCATATTCTAGAAGGTTATTTAGCCTATTCATGAATTTTAAAGATAAATACTATTTTTATAAGAAAATTATATAGATAAAATGAATAAAAGAGTTTTATTAAATTGAAACTCTGCACACGTTGGATGTAACGGTCTGTCGTGGTGTAACGCACCTAGACACGACCATTACACCCCGCTGATTCCGTAAGTTGAAGAACTTACAAAAAGATTGGAACTTTGGGGTCCTATCTACAAGAGACCTAATTAGAAGAACATGTAAGGTTACTAGGACTCTTAGGGATCAGGTTTTGGCGAACTAAGGACTCTAGAATCGATCTAATCCTCAAACCCTAGCCAAATCTCTATAAATAGAACCCAGTTCTGAACTAAGCGACCCTTACTTTTGGCTCGTGAAGAATCAAGGTAAGGAGATAGAATTTCGGGTAAGTTCTTTGGAACTTTTTATTTCCAATACTAAGGTCTAACAACTCTCAAAATTTCATGTTAGGAGATCAAGTAACTAGAGAGATAAGGGCTTCGAAAGTTGCTGATTCTGTCATAGTAACCCAGGATTCAGAGCAAAGGGCCACTGAAGATCAAGGAATTAGGACGCCCAAACAAGGTAATTAGAGTTAGATGCTTTAAAACTTTTTGTTCCTCTTAGTATCATCTTCTTAACCTCAAAATTTCACGTCCTTAGGTCAAGAGGTTGAGGAGTTAGAGCGACGTGAAGTTGTTGAAAAAATCACAGGAAGAGAAGAACCAGGGCAACCCTTGAAGACTCAAATTAGAAGTTTAAAGCCCAGTTAAGAGGTAGGTCATCTCATGAACAGTAAAAAGATCTCATTAGGGATAAAAGCCCTCTGATTTAACTTGATTTCATGCAGTATAGAATAGGAATTTCATGTTTTAGTAAGTTCATATATACATGCATACCTTTAGCCGAACCAAAGATAAAAGATATCATCTTGATCATTCACTGCGACCTATGCATGTATCTGGCCTTTACTTCGTTTATCATAATTAGACTAGTTAGTGATTATGATTCTTCTTGCATGGACATAGTTCCTTATCTTTACTGTCAGCAGAAGCTCTGACGGATTAGGGTAGAACCGTCACATGACTGTAACGGCCTTACGATAAGCCGTCACACTCTCTGTTGTGTTTAAATTGTTCTGTTGTCTCTGACGCACCATAGCAGGAGCGTTACAAAACTGTAACGGCCCCTCGACAAATCGTCACATGTACTGTAATGTGCCTATGCTAGATCGTTAGAACACTATTTTCTGTCAACTCGAGACGGAATGGAAATTAGTCAAGTCTATTTATAAATAAGCCTAGTTATCTAAGTTTTGACCTGATATCATAACTTTGAGTTTATGATAGGAATTGCATGATTACAAGCATTTTAAGTTATTTTGAGTTATGTTAATTTCATTGGCTAAACTCTAATAGTTTGTATTTAAAGTATGATTCCAAATGATGTATTGACGGAGTTTCACATCGTTTCACAGTCTTTCCTATCTATAGAGTCATTTTCATTAAGTACATAGCATATATTCAGGTATATGGCCATTAGTTTACACTTTGCACTATAGGAACACATTCTTGAACATGAGGATCTCTCAATTGGATATTCCTTCCAATGGACTACGAAATCTTATTTCAAGGCCTCCGTAATTCTCTGCGTGCCTGGGATTCCCACTAGGACGCCGAGTTGGTTGTGCCATGAAAGCCCAATCATTAGAAAATAATATCGATGGTTTCTGGTTTTGGAGATGTAACGGATCAATGTTGGACCGTCAGGCTCATCTAACGGCCCAATAAACGACCGTCACATTGTACTGAGTCCAATTTCTTTATTTTGGGATTCAGATCATTGTAACGGCCTGATACTGGAGCGTCATGTTATGTAACGGCCCAATATAAGACCGTCACAGTTCTTGAGTACATTAACCCGAGGTTTGACCAAAGGGTTGATATTCTAAAGTTCCTAGATGGATTATTGATGGTCTAGGACTTGTCATATTGTCCAAAGAAACTTAAATTTAAATTATGAAAGAGAACGAATGTACCGTTATGTTATCGAATTATTCCCATGAACATAATATTGTCTTAAATCATTCTTGATCTCTCATATTTTTAATTGAAGCATTCATTCTTGGATGATTGTTGTCATGAGCTTATTGATTGAATTTGTTATATTACTGGCCATGCTTTATTGTTACACTTATGGAAGTAGCTTGATTTATACGTGAAGATGCAGTTCGGGTGCTGATTGTGTCCAAGGGCTCTATGTTAGTCCCATCGACTGATTACCGGAAACATACTATTATAAACCATGGGGTATGATGCTACTGGCGTCGCATTGCGCTGGGAGTACTTTCTTTATAAATAAGTGAAAGCTATGAGCACTCGTGAAAATCTAGTGAATTGCTACATGATTGACGTTCTAGTGCGTAACCTTTATGGTTATGAAAGTGAAAAGTGAAAGTGCATTCTCGTTACATTCTTGTTCTTGAAAGGCCATGCTACATTCTTGTACATTCTTGTTACATTCTTTCTAGTTCATATTCATTCATTCTATCTTACATGATTATCTTGTTACTTTAGATTCTTGTGATTTATCGCATTCGTATGATTTTACCTTATTCTTCTAAAGCTAAAAAGTTAATCACTTTAATAATGCTAATCATGTTGATGCGAAGATACCTACTAAGCAAATGTGCTCATTACCTATTTCCAATCTTTTTCAGGAGATGGAAGTGAATCGGGATTGGATTCGGAATGTTCTAGTAGCGGATCTGGGAGTGAATGAAGAATGAGCGAAGACTTAAGAAGTCTATAATGTTTAAATTGAGTCTATGTAATTTTTATTATTCTTGAGTCTAGTATGAGGAAGAAAGTTGAATTGGTGGTTGTATTTGAATATTGATTGATAATGAAATAAAAGTTGGAGTTTGACTAAATTATTATGCAAATTACCTTCTTATGTGTGATTGTCTTGCGCTCTGATCGTTCTTGCTTGCAAGAGGCTTACCATGCCGGCTGTTCGTGTTCCTTGAGCGAGTCTTCCGATGTAATAAAGGCTCGGGGCGTGACAACCGGCCCTAGGGCAAACCTGCACCGACCTTCACATGCACTGACCTTGCCCAAACCTGCATAGACCTTAACCCTCACATGCACTGACCTTATCTCGCGTGTACACAGACCTTGCTGGGCCCAACCTCCACCCGGTGCACCCTCTAACACCCTAGCCCGACACACTTTAGCCTCTGCCAGCTCGACACACTTTAGCCCATCCTGGCCCGGCACACCCTTGGTTCGCCTCCAGCGGCACACTCTCCAGCCCTTCATCCGGTGCACCTGCACCCTCCCCCCCAGCGGTACACTCTCTTGTGCCTTGCCCGGCACACTACTCAACCTGTCCACCCGGCGCAACCTTCGTCTGAAATGCCACGTCATAATGAAAAAGGGGATATAATAATGATAACAAAAATTCACATAATAATAATGATATTAAAAAAGGAGGAATATTAAATAATAATAATAATAATAATAAATAAAAGAAGAGTTCATAGCACATATGCAATAAAAGAAGAATCAATGAACAAAAAAATAATATTAATAAATAAATGATGGTAACAATAAATAATAATAATAATAACAATGAGCAGAACGACACGGCTTTCGTCCTCCCTCGGACCCCAGGTTCGAGAATATTAATGATGCCTTCGTAGGCCGGGCTTCGCCCTCGGGAGTTACTCCCCCATCATGGCTATTGCTTGACCTTACTTTGGGCCAACATCTCACCGAAATCACCCCCTTGCCATCGGGATCTAATCCCATCTTCTCATCAAAATTGCCATCTCCGGGCAGATATTTGCATGGGTTTACTCCCGCTTCCGTCTTGTTCTCAACACGGACCTTTGTCCAGACATGGAATGGTCTGTGACTGACCGACATAATCTGAATGTTCAAACCCCGATGCAGGCTTTTAGCGTAGTTTGAATGTCCCTCTCTTCTTGCATTAATAAG
Source organism: Amorphophallus konjac (assembly GCA_022559845.1). NCBI lineage: Eukaryota > Viridiplantae > Streptophyta > Magnoliopsida > Alismatales > Araceae > Amorphophallus > Amorphophallus konjac. The sequence continues at coordinate 114,692,092 of CM040121.1, forward strand.
TAATTCTTTCGGCCGTAGGGCCCTTATTCCCGGCAACTAATCAAGGGTGTTCCCCTCTCAAAGAAGATTTAAATGACACTGTGACCTTTATGGCGTAGCGGGCCTTGGTCCCGACCCGAACCTCACAATTTACTGATTAGTCGGATCGAGCACACCAAGGGCTTCCTTGAAACTTGAATAAATCATCACCTTGTGACTGGCACGCCCTCGCACTAAATAAACAAATAAATCCAGTTAATAAACAATTAATTAAGAATAAATTCTTCTCAAATTTTAGTGCGTCCACAAGTCTGGCACGCCCGGTGGGACCATACCACCCTTCATCTCCTTGCCGGGACTAAGGACCTCACGGCCCCCTTTTTGGAATACTAATTGTTCGATTTGCAAATGCAGGTCGGATTCCAAAAAATGATGAAGTCACCCACTTTCGGCCCGCAGGTTGTCGAAAGCCACGTCCAGAACTGGTACCTGGCTGTTCCCCTTGGCTTCGGTAGCTTCCCTCCCATGGTTGGCTTCCCCAACTTCGTTGGGGTGGCCTTCGCAAACTTGTTGGACGTGGAGGCGTCCGACTCGACGGAGACCAACGCTCCCATTCAGGGAGCCGCCAAGATCGCTGTTGGTCAACCACCCTCCAGAACTGCTGAAGCTGTCCCGACTGGGACATTGAACTACTGTGTGCACCACGTGCACCCAACTGCCGGCCCACCTTGCCAAGGGTCGGCGTCCCACCAAAGGAGGCTCTAGAGGAGCTGTGCTACCGCTGCACCGAGGGGCGGGCTTTCCGGCACCGGTAAATCCTTTGTCATGGGAAGCATCCGAGTCCATACCAATGGGCGACAGGCCGAAGCGATCCCGGACTGGGTCATGCCCATTGTGCCGGTGCGGAACTCGTTTTGGGCACTGGAGAAGATGAAGGACAAGATGGTGTCCACTACCCCGGTCGGAGCGCCGAAGCATGTGCCAGCCCGCAGGCCGGCCAAGCCAAAGTAGGTTTGGATCCCCAATGGAGCCCAGACCATTCCACCCGCCCAGGCAGGGCCCAGCACCTCTCACGCCGTGAGGGCACGACGAGAAAAGTGGGTCGAGATAGTGGCCCCTATTTATCAGCCGGTAATCACAACACGGCATCGCCAGAAAGCACCCGTCGCCAACACTACAAACGTCGTCACCAACCTGCCCACACGAGGCCCTCAGCTTACACCCCTGATGCCGTTGTCGGCACATTATCACCAGTTTCTCCTCCTGATCAAGATTGGGAAGGAGTGGAGCAAGCCATGAGGAATTACCTGCAGGCCCAGGGAGCACTCCCCTAGGCCGCCAGAGATTACTGGGGGCAGTAGCCTCTGCCTTTGAAGAAGAAGAGACCCGACCGGTGCCCAGCGCCGAGTCAAGAAATTGCTCGGAGGAGCCTCATCCATCCCCGTTGAGGGAAGAAGTGAAGCCATGGAGATCGGTCTTTGACAGATTGGTCTTCCCGGGGAGGCCGTCGAGAAGAGCGGCAAGAAGAGGAAGAGACCTTAGGGTTTATAACTGTAACATGGCTGGAGTGTTTGGCCGGTACGGGGGTTTACCGACCAAGCCCGAAGAGGTGGCCAGACTTGCCACGAGGCCAGGACCTCTTACCAGAAGGGGGAGAGCGGCAAATGAGGTGGTGTAAGTTCATACTGAAGAAGTTGGCCATGGGGAGCCTTCAATGACTCTGACTGCCAATGTTGTTACTGAAGGCACCACGGGAGGACCATCCACGTCATCCGAGGAGGCGTCGACCGAAGAAAGGGGGGGCACCCCTAGCATTTCCATGAATGACCCCGCTGTATTACATATGATGCAGCAATATCAGTAAGAGATTGAATTGTTAAGGAAGCAATTGACTGAAAGAGCTGCTCAGCCCTCGACATCCGGAAAGACCAAAGCATTGCCCGAGACTCCTGGGGGCAACGGTCAGGCCTCAAAAGCTTCTCCGCAGGCGACGATGTCTCCACCGATACCCAGTTAAATAGGGGGCATACCCCCGCATCAGCCACAACATATCACACCGGCCCCACCACCGAACTTTCCGTTCCAGGGGTCCACTATAGCACCACAGGCAACAGTACTGACAACGCCACTGGCGCAACCGGCCCACTTCTATCCAAGTCCGGTCGACCCAACAACAGTGAGCAGACTGATGCTCGAACAGATGATAGAAATGAAGTTGGTAGAGAGGGGTGATGGTGATCACACGCCATTCGATGTGTACCAGGTACCTTACCCGACGCACTATGCTGCCAGGAGGCTACCGGCCGACATCACCAAGCCGTCGAAATTTGAGAAGTTTAACGAGCAAGGGTCTCCCAGGGAGCACATTGCCTACTATGTGAATGTTATGAGGGATCTAGCGGTGGATGAAGCCTATCTCCTCAAATTCTTCGGCTCGACACTTACCGGGCTCGCTTTCGAGTGGTACTCGAGCTTGCCCGCCGGGTCCATCATAGACTGGCCTGACATGCAGAAGAAGTTCAAGGAGAGGTTCTACATAGCTGAACGGGAGGTAACTATGGCAGAGCTTTATGTCACAAGGCAAAGAAATGATGAGTCGGCACTCGACTATATAAAAAGATGGTGGAACCTCAGTATAAGGTGTAGACGTCCCCCGCATCAGGAGGACACAGTGCAGATTTGCAAATAGAATCTGAAGAAGGAAATCCTTGAGAGGATGATCGGTGCTGAGGTCAAGTCATTTGACCGTTTGAACAATATAGTGGCTGAGATCGAGGCATTCCTTGCTTGATACTCTTCTACTCCAGCTGCATCAAGTCAGAGGGCCAAGCAGGCCGAGAAAAGACCGACACCGCCAGAAGTTCACACGCTGGACTTCAAGACTTTTAAGAAGCAGAAGGAGAAAGCCAAAGAGACAGCCAACCCTCCTCTACCCAGGTCTACTGAACGGCGGGAAAGCCCCTCCCTGCGGAAGAAAATGAGGAATAAGTTGTTTTCTTTTCCTCGAGATAAGTCTCGGGTCCTGTTTGAATGGGCCACCAAGTACAACAAAATTACATTACCGGAACCAAAGAGGCCTGGTGACTTAAAGAAGAAGGATGACCCTCGCTTTTGCCCGTACCATTAGATGCTTGGGCACACCATTGAGGAGTGTTACATCTTCAAGGATGTCATTGAGTCCTTAATCAAGAAGGGGGAGCTGGACATGGGGGAGCACAAGGTGGATCCCCCGCAGCCGCACGAGATGCCGAACTTGGGTACCACCGTCAACATGGTGTCATTATACCAGCAGCTGCCTGAAGAATGGTCGGAGGCCAATACGCGCGCCACTTATGAAGCCTTCGTCATGGCGCCAGCCCAGGACCAAGGAGGTTGGCAGGCCGCGCCAGCGAAGAATAGAAGAAGAAAATAAGCTCCCCGGCCAACTCCGGAAGTCCACATAAGGGGTATTACGCCCCGATGAGCACCGCCACCGGTAACACCTGTCTGGCATGACACAGCCCCCCATCTAGTTATGAGGCGGCCTACTCACAACAAGAAGAAGCACATCCCGATGCAGGTGCATAAAGAAATCAGCCCTACAGTCGAAAGACTCCAAGCCATTATTGATGGGCTTAAAGATTATGAATAGCCTAAGATCCAGCCTATGGAGCTGAAGGAGTATGTCCCTTGAGAGGAGTTCGAATCCCTCGAACTGGTTCCAGAAGCAGAAGCCGGGACGGAGGAAGAACCTATCTTGCGGGGTGAACTCCCCCAGGAGTGGCCACCAGCTGGCGAGGAAAAGAAGAAAAAGAAGAAGAGGAGGCCCAGAAACAAAAAGAAGAGTGGGGTCATCCTCTCTTGCAACACCCTCTCAGTATTATTTGACACAGCCCTCTCCCTGGGAGAGGAAGAGCAAGAGGTACCCCTCGGGTCACCAGAGATGAGCCAGGCAAAAGCAACCACTTCCCAACATGCCACAAGGTCGGGACGGGAGTGGGGACGCCCTCCGCAGGCCAACCACAACATCCTGTTCAGGGGAGAACAACCATATAATGTCCCCAAACCTAGGGTCCAAGGCATGGAGATTCCCCCTCCATCAGGCCTCTACCCCAAAGAACCGAGTGGCCAGAGCGCCCCTTCATTTACTGAATTTCTGTCGGCCCAAAGTAGAAGACAATCATCTCGGTCGATCGGAGGAGCGGGCGGCCCTTTGGCTCCACCCAAGGTACCCCTATCCCTGACAAGAGAAGAGCTTGGCAACATCCCGAACCTTGCCAAGTTTATGCAGGAAAGAGTGGCAACTCAGTAGGTCCTACAAGCTCAAGCGGCATCCGACCCAGTGGAGGAGGCACCCGCTGATCCGGCCCCCCAGGCCCAAGGCGGAGGCAGGCGTAGCAGAGCCGAAGAAATGAAGTGGCTCGAAGTCCAGGCCGACAGCAGAATAGTCAAGCAATTGAAGAAAATCCCAGTCGGTTCACCGTTTGGGAGATTCTATCTTTAGATGAAGAGACACGGCAAGCAGTTATCACTGCACTACAAACGCCAGCATATTTTGAAGCCTACCTTGCGGAAATACCACCTGAAGTAGTTATGGCCTTCACAGAAGAGGATATGCTTCTACCCACCTGCAGCCACAACATGCCACTTTACATGAAGGGGCAGCTGAATGGGCAGCCTATCAACAGAGTCTTGGTCGACCCCGGGGCAGCAGTGAACATACTCCCCTACCGGGTGTACCAAAATAATTACTTTGACGTACACCTGATTGAGGTCAGGAATGTCAAGATCACTGGCTTCAACTAGAAGTGCGAGGTCCCTATGGTGGTCGCGGAGTTCAACCTATCCCTCGACGACTTCACAACCAAGGTCCAGTTCCATGTAATCAACTCCAACACCTCCTACAAGGCATTGCTTGGCCGACCTTGGCTGCATCAGAACAGGGTGGTGCCGTCCACTCTGCATCAATGCATCAAATACCCTTGAAACGGGAAAGAGGAAAGAATTTGGCCGATCTCCACCCTTTTGAAGTGTTCTAATGCCACTTGTCGGATGCCACTTTGTATCTAGAAAGGCCAAAGCAAGCTCCCCAAGCCACCCAAGACAAAGGGAAGAAGAAGGTGGAGCCTGACAGCTGGTTCCCTCCGCCATCGCCAGGCTACGTGGCTCCCCCTCAGGTGTCATTTGTTTCTGAAGCAGAAGGCGTATTTAAGACCACTCCCCTTCCCATCTACCCTACACCGGGGATGCCGTACCTCAAAGACATGCTGGAAGACGTCAGAGTCCCGCCCGGGATCATCAAGCCCATCGCAGAAGCTGACTGCCAGGCAGTCAAACCATTGAAGACCTTCGAAGTGCCCAACTCCGGAGGTCCGCCCACTATCTTCTATGTGGGCGAGGAGCAGCCGGTCGGAGAAGATGATGATTGTAAACTCCCCGATGAGCTGCACGACCCCTCATCCTGATCATGGGACTTCTTGACATAACTGGCCATTTCTTATGATAATTCATCGCATGAACACCATTTTATGTGCATATAATTAGGCAATTATGCATATTTCATAGTTAACCTCAACTTCACATTTAAATTGGAGCTTTCACGTAAATTGATTAATTTGATGATTTTATTTAATAAATTGAAGTTGAGGGCCGTGAGCATTAATTCTCCATTGCATAACCATGAGCATTTTAGATTTATACGCACATTATGATAATTTTTATGGACTAAATTGTAATTATGTGTGTGCAGGACACCGAAGGTAATTGTAAAAGAAGCCGGGGGTAAAACTATCACCACCACTTTGACCAAGTCAAAAGCACATATTTTGGTTGGAGGAAAAAGAAATTTTAAAAATTTGAAATTGAGGAAAAGAAACACATATTTTGGTTGGAGGGAAAATTGAATTCAAAGTTTTAAATAAAGGAGAGACATGATGAGCCTTAGGAAAGGGGGTGCCCAAAGTCCAAGAAAGGGGGTGCCCACCTACTTTTCCTCTTCCCCATGCATCATATTCTACCTAAATCTCAGCCATCCATCTCCTTTTGATACAATCTCCACCGTCCATCTACCCAACTTTCCTTATAAATAGCCCATGACAAGGAGGAGAAAGGGAGTTCTTCTTTTGGCAATTTTTCTCTCCCTCTCCCTCTCACATCTTCTTAGGCCGCCGAGTTCGCCCTCTTCCGTCCCTCTTCTCCTCTTCCTGTCTTCATGAAAGTTCTTTGTTTTTAAGTCCTCTACAACTTCTTCTTCTGCATCATCTTCTAACTCCTCCTTATTTTCAAGGTATTTCATATTTTTCACTGTACTATACTGTTCATCTATGAATCAGTGTTTTTCTCTGTTCTTCATCAAGGAGGAGTTTTGAAAGTTATTTTTCATTTTTCAACTTACTGTTCTGTGATTTCACTGTTCATCTGAGGTGCTAGCTTATGTTATTTCTCTATTTTGAAGCTCTTATGCTCTTCTTTTTTATCTGAGTTCTTCATCAAAGTTCTTCCTCTCTCCCTCCTCTTCAACTTCTTCTTCTTGGGCATCCCCTAATTCGTCTTGGTTTCAAAGTTATTCACCCTCTAAAGGTGGCTTCAACGATGAAGGTGACTTCCTCCCGACGTAGACGACATCTTCCGCAAGGTGGTTCATGATCCAAGGCCAAGAGAGGACGGCGCTGTCATCACCATTGCTGCTACCATCTTTATATCTCAGGCTCCTTTTGTTTTTATTATTTTAGTTTCATTTTACTTCATTGTAATCTCGTCACATCCTTGTTGTAAGCTTATCTTGCACTTCATGTACTCTTTTTTTTTTAAGTTAATAAAAAGAGTTATTCCTTTGATCTAGTTCTTGATCTTCTTCCCTCTCTACATCCTTCTTCTATCTCTTCTTTTCACTTCATGTAATTATTTTCTATAGCATATGCGCATAGTCATAGGTGTTTTTAATTAAGTGTTTGGTTTGTTCATCACTTCATAATTTTCTTTAAGCAAAACAAAATCATAAGTGTTTTCTAAAGGACTCCAAAATTTTTAACTCTAAAAATCTCTTCTTCCCTGTGGATTCGACCTGTGCTTGCCATAATACTACGTTCTCTTTTGATCATTTTGTGCGAGTTCGGTTTTAAGATTGTTATACGCGTGTTTTAAACGACGAACTTTCACGTTATCAATTTTTGGCGCCGTTGCCGGGGAAGAATGATGATTTTTGACTTAAGAACTTTATTTTCCTTATGTTTATAGTGTACTAATAAAGTTCTTTTTTCTTATTTTTACAGAAAAAAGGGAGAAAAAGCAACTTGAAAATTCAAAAAAATCAGAGGTAAATCCTTCACCTTTTCCTTAGTCTTTTTGTCATTTATTTCGAAAAAAAAGAACGGGGGAACGTGCTTCAAGTAAGTATCCTAACTCCTCTCATTTTGTGCTATTTCCTTAATGTTCTTGCATATTGTGGTTAGATAGGTTCACTAAATAAAAAAAAAACTCTTCACTTGAACCCAATAAAAAATCCTCATTCCAAGAGTAGAAATCACACTTTCATGTTCTAAGTCATGCATCATTTAGGATAGACTTTTTGTTATTGTTTAACTTTGGTCATTGCATTTTGGAGATTACGAGGGGCAAGGTGAGTACTCTAACTTTTTCCAAAAAGCATGCTCATGCATTTCCATGCTTGCATAGAACCCTTTGTTTAAACTTGCTTTGTTGCATATCATTTCAAAATATTCTAAGGGCAACACCTATAATCACATAAGGTGGGGATTTCATCACCCTTCCTTAGTCCACAAACTACATTTCCCTTACATTTATGCATGACCTAAACTTTAAATAAAATTCAGTAGACATTGGCCCTAGGATTACACTGTGATTTTAGTACGATTTGAGTTTACCCTCTTGTGGAAACCGGTGCCTAAGGTAAGACGGTCGGACGGCAAACGCCTTAAGCGGGCTAGTGGTTTACTAATTAGATCCCTACGAAAGTAGGGGGAGCCTCCCACTACCCCACCCCTTACCTGGTCGGTAGAAATATTGAGGGTGAACTTAAATTATACTTTAGTCGTTTTGTGAAACTCCATTTGTAGGTCTAGGTCACATCTAGGTCATTAAGTAATTTGTGTGTTAACTTGTTTGTATTTTACAACAAAAAATAAAATAAATAAAAAACAAAAAATTATTCTCTTCTCTCTCTTCGTCCTTATTATTGTCAAAAAAATACCAAGAAAAATTAAAACAAAAAAAGTCTTTAAATTTTTTTTTTGCATCTATGGATTAGGAGCACAAGTTAGATACATTAGACCGAGTAAGCTACAAACTGGATTAAATCTTGGCCATGCAATTAAATTCCTCAATGCCACCACATAATTTTTAGAAAAATAATCACATGTGGACAAGACCGGCCCACTATGAATGCCAAAATCAATTTTCACCTCTCACTCAACATGGCCCGACCCATTTTGAAAATTCACACTTCTCTACGGGTCAACTTTCTTCTTTTACTCAAGAGCAAACTCAAATGCCTCCATATTTTTCCACCCCTTCTTATCACACATATTCATCTAATTTTAGGTGGGAAAACCCACAATCATTCTCTTGGGAACCTCATCAAGACCCTATTCAATATCCTCCATATCAAAATTTTTCAAATTGGGCTTCATACTCAAATGATCCTTACGGTCAAACCCAATATGAAGGACAACCCATCTACACCCCTCCTCCCCATTATCAGACTGATTACAACTCAGATTGTTTTCCACCTCAGTCTGATTATGAACCATCTTATCCAGTTCTTCCACGGTTTGATTTCAACAACAACAGTCCATTGAAGCTCAAAGTCAAATCATTAATGCCCAACTAAACCAACTTACTAAGGGGCTGGAAATGGACCAAATAGCTAGCTAATCCACTTCAAACTTTGAAAATCCATTTCTTGATTCTGACTATAATGTTAGTCTAAGTGATCAACCCATGAATCCTCAACTCAACAACAATCAAACCATTTTTGACAATGAGGAGAATATGCAACAGTTATATCAGGAAGAATTAGAGGAAGCTAGTGAAAATCAATTTGAGGAGGTCGAGCAAAATCATGAAGAAAATTATGAGGAGTCAAATAGTTTTAAGTTGGGGGGAGAGGAAGAGAAAATTGAATTTCAAAATTCCAATCAATTTACTCTTCCTGAATTTGATAATTCTTTCTTTGAAGATGAGGATGAAGAAGAAGTGAGGGTGGAAAGAGAATTGAGTGAATGTTTGAACTGTTGTGCCCCTATGGTCATTTGAGTTCATATGGTCACTTGGGTCATTCGACATCATTCTATGGTCATATGAGTTCTGTGGTATTCTTAGTTTTGATAATGGCTAAACACTATTAGTCATTGATATTTTTCACTTTCATGTGATTGACATATGTGATGTTTTTGTTCATGACAGGTGCGCCAATGAATGGACAAGGAATCAAGTGGAAATGGCGAACGTGAAAGCTCAATGTTGCGCCCTCGCACGCGGATCGACCTGCGCGGTCAGGTCGCGGGGATCAACCTGCCCGGTCAGGTCGCGGGGGTCAAGGGGGCAGCGCCCCTTGCGGGGGTTTCCGGGGGCGGAGCCCCCGGAACAAACTTTAGAAATGCTCAAAGCATATTCTATGTTGATTTCAATCCCAAAATACATAACATTGATGAGGACATGAATATCTTGACTTATGAACATGTTTCATTGGTCTAACACTTCATTTTTGCAGGTATAGGTGTTTCCGATCGACCTACACACCTTGGCCGGTCGACCAGATTTGCCAGAGCCTAAGAATTCCACGTTTTACAGGTTTCGGTCGACCGCCCCTGCCTTTCCGGTCGACCGGTTCTTCCAGAAACGAAACACTCCAGGAATTACAGATTTCGGTCGACCGCCCCTACTTTTCTGGTCGACCGGTTTTCCCAGAACCGAAATGATGACATTGTTACAGGTTTCGGTCGACCGCCCCCAGGCGTCCGGTCGACCGGTTTTGCCAGAGCCGAAACGTTCTAGCTGCAGCAGGTTCTGGTCGACCGGCCCATGAATTCCGGTCGACCGCCAGCCCCGATGCAGCCTTGTTTGACTTCAAAATCAACCTCGTGGCTAGCCCCTTTCCATGGATTTGTTTAATCAAACCTTACCTAATCTTCCATGATTTATGGATCTGGTCTAGGGGGTATCTATGGACCATTCAAGGGTTATAAAACTAACACATGAGGGGTTAGAAACCCTAATGCTTCAAGGGGCTTCTTGTGAGATCTAGGGTGGCTGCAAGAGAGCTTGGAGACGAGCTACTGTTCACGTGAACAGTAGTTCGTGAAGGTGTTCTTCATCCAATCAAAGGGGAATCAAGCTCAAATCAAAGCCAGCAAACCTCAAGGAAGATTACATCAAAGCAAGGCTATCAAAGTGATCCAAGGAAGCTGGTTTGATTCAAGTTCTTCAAAGGAAATCATCTACATCCATTCAAGCTCTTTCAACTCATTCAAGGTGATATTTCAAGCATTCAAACTCCTAGAAGCTAAAGAAGCAATCAAGATTCAAGGTAGCTTCATCATCTCCTTCATTCATTCAAAGAAGTTCAAAGAGAAGATCAAGAGAGAAGAATTGAAGGAAGAGGTACTGTTCACGTGAACAGTACTCCGTGAAGAACATTCATCCAATCAAGGGTGAATCAAGAAGATTGAGTTGAAGCCAAGAGGAGCCTTGTTGCTGATCAACATTCCATACAAGGGCCAATTCATTTTCACTCATAACTCAATCTCTTGTTTTAGTTCATTCACATTTGTTTCATTTTCATTATTGTTTAAACATTGAAAGTGTGATTCATCCCTACCGGTGGTTAGTAGGAAGGCAATTGGAGGGTGTTCCAATTTGCGGTTGACGTCCCTACCAGGTGGTGAGTAGGAAGGCAATCGGTGGTTTCCGATTTGCGGTTCTGTGCGCTGCACAAGTGAAGCCTCACCGGGTTTTGGTGAGGGGTGGACGTAGGGCTGAGGATTCAGTCCGAACCACCTTAAAATCCTGTCTAGTGTGGTTTGCTTGTGTGATTGATTCGTTCTAGATGCATGCTTAGGATCAAATTGTTATATATCTTGCTTATCTTGCTAAGCTGAATCATACGCATCTTGGAAGCTAGTTTCTATTCCGCTGCAATTCATTTTAACTAGCTATTTAGAGGGCCACATTGCGAAAAGTGGGGCTGATCTATTCACCCCTCCCCTCTAGATCCGCTGTCCACTACACAACAAGTGGTATCAGAGCCTAATCTCTCATTATGGGGTCCAACGACCTTGAGGGAAATGGTGGATCAACGTCCAAGGGTTTTCTACCCGAAGGACATGCTGTGAATAGGCCTCCTTACTTTACTGGAACTAACTATCCTTATTGGAAACATCGCATGCAGGTGTTTATTCGCGCCCAAGACTACGAACTTTGGCGAGTGATCAGCAAAGGTCCGTATGAGCTTACAGATAATGAGGACTTGTGGACTAAAGAACAGATACGGCAATCCACTGTCAACTGGAATGCTAAACACATCATGCAATGCTCACTCCATCCAGTAGAATTCTCAAGAGTGGCCACCTGCGCATCTGCAAAACAAATGTGGGATAAGTTAGAGGTAATCTACGAAGGAACCTCTCAGGTACGAGAAACAAAAGCCAACATTCTAGTTTCTGAATATGAAATGTTCCGCATGAAGCCTGATGAGTCAATTCGAGATATGTATGCTCGATTGACTGTGCTTACTAATAGTTTAACTGATTTGGGAAAGAAATATACAGAGCAAGAAATTGTAAGAAAAATTCTCAGATCATTAACTCCAGCATGGCACACGAAGGCTACCGTGGTGGAAGAATCCAGAGATCTTTCCACTACAAAGGTAGATGAACTCATTGGGTCACTAATGACCTATGAGATCAACCTTAAGAGCAAAGAGGTTGAGGCACCAAAGAAAAAGTCTTTAGCTCTTAAAGCAGGACCTAGCCGTCAAAGCTCCTCTGATGAAAGTGAGGATTCAGCTAGTGAGCGAGATGAGGATGACGTGGCCATGCTTACACGTAAGTTTGGAAAATTTCTGAGAAAGGAAGGTAAGAGGTTCTTCAGAGGAAGATCTAAGGTGAGAAATGGTTTCAAAACTAATTCTGAAAATTTCAAGAAACCTGACAAAATCATTTGTTACTCTTGCAATAAACCAGGGCATTACAAGACTGATTGTCCTGACAGACTCAAAAAGGCTGACAAATGGAAGGGCAAGAAGAAGAACAAGGCCATGGTGTCCACTTGGAGCGACGAGGAAGAAAGTGATGATGAAACCAGCTCCTCGGACAAGGAAAGAGGAGATCTTTGCCTTATGGCCAAAGGTGACGAAGAAACCGAGGTAACTTCTCCATTTGAAGATTATACTGTTGATGATTGGGAGGAAGCATATATACAACTGATGGAAAAATATAACATGTACAAAAAGGAAAATAAATCATTGAAAAAGAAAATCAATTCTTTTGTGCATGATCATGAAACCAATCATAAGAATGCTATACTTGAGACTGAAATTGAAGATCTTAAGAAAATGATTGAAAATTTGGAGGAAGGAAGAAAAGAAATGGCTGACTTGGAAACTGAAAATGAGACTTGAGAAATGAAATTGATAGCATGAAGCTCAAAATGTAAAGCTATGAAAAGATAGTAAACTGAGCAATGAGAAATATGAAGCTGTCAAACAAGTTAACATTCAACTTCTTCAAAATATTGAAAACCTACAAAAAGAGTTGAAGGATAAACAACAATCTTTAGAAAAGTTTGTGGATGGAAGAGAAAACCTAGATGCATTGCTAGGTACTAGAATGAACTTCAACAAGGAAGGGTTAGGTTTTGAACCTACAAACAAAAGGCCAATTGGGTTAAAAACTGTCACATTTGTTTCATCTTCCGAAGCTTCCACCTCAAACACAACTCCCACTCAAAACCAGCAAAAACAAAAGGAGAAAGGGAAAGAAAAGATTGAACAGGCAGTCACCAACATTCCCAAAAAGCATGTCCAAAAGCCTAAGAAAGGCCAATCTTCCCAGCAGCATAGGTCAACACATTCTTGGCCTTTACCTGCTCAGCCTTCTAGGTATCACTATAACTGGGGTGCTCCATCACTTAGGCCAACACCACCTCACTTGTGGGGTAATTGTGATTTCTGTGTGCACCAATCCCCTAGGTGGCAAAACAATCATTTTCAATCTAAAACCAGCCAACGGCCTCAATGGTTTAAGAAGCAAGCCTTTTCAAACTTTCACAAAGTTCAACAAAGAACCTCCAAACAGAAAATGAATGTCAAAGTTGAAAAGAAAATTCCTGCATTAAGCAAAGAAAACATGAATGCTAGAAAGGTTTGGATTCCGAAAGAGATGGTATCATGTTTTGAAAACTTGAAGAAGTTGGTGGGACCCAAGTTTTGCTGGGTTCCAAACTCCATTGCTTAATTCTTTGTGCAGGAGTGTCTTGCAGCCATGCATAACAGGTGGTACCTTGATAGCGGCTGTTCAAGACACATGACGGGAGACAAATCAAAATTTTGTCTCTTGGAGGAAAAGGAAGGAGGATACGTCACATTTGGAGGAAACAACAAAGGAAAAATCATTGGAACAGGTAATGTAGGTAAGAACCTCTCCAACTCCATTGGAAATGTGTTGTTAGTTGAAGATTGAAATACAACTTGCTTAGCATAAGTCAATTGTGTGATAAAGGTCATAAAGTATTGTTTGACTCTCATGCATGTAAAATCCTTGAACCAAAATCTGACAAGGTAAAATTTTCTGGTAAAAGAGTCAACAATGTCTACATGATTGACTTAGATGATCCTGCTCATGCAAATCTTTGTCTTGCTGCACCAAAATCTGAACTTGCATGGTTATGGCATCGTAGACTAGGACATGCTAGCTACAATGTTCTACATAAATTGTTAAAGCATTCAATGGTGAAAGGTTTGCCTGAATTATCTTTTAAACAAGAAAACAAGTTGTGTGATGCATGTGCCCTTGGTAAACAAACTAGAAAATCCTTCAAGGCTAGATCCTCATATTTGTCTTCCAAACCACTCGAGCTAATTCATATGGACTTGTTTGGTCCAACCAGAACTGCTAGTTTAAGTGGTAGAAAATATGGATATGTCTTGGTGGATGATTTCTCTAGGTTCACATGGGTTTTCTTCCTCACACACAAAAATGATGCTTTTAATGAGTTTCAGGCACTCTATTTGAAGATAAAGCAGGACGGTGAGTTTAAGATTTCAAGATTCAATCTGATCACGGTGGTGAATTTGAGAATACTGATTTCTATAATCTTTGCAGGTCAGAAGGCATTTCACACCGATTCTCTTCACCAAGAACCCCCGAGCAAAATGGGATTGTTGAAAGAAGGAATCGAACACTCATAGAGATGGCGAGGACAATGCTTGCCGAACGGCAACTTCCAAGGAAATTTTGGGCCGAAGCGGTAAATACGGCATGTTACATTATCAACCGGTCAATGGTAAGGTCTCACACCAAAAAGACTCCCTATGAGTTGCTCAAAGGTAAAATGCCCTCTCTGCATCATATGAAAGTTTTTGGATCAAAATGCTTCATTCACAATAATGACAAAAGAGATTTAGATAAATTCGAGCCCAAGAGCGATGAAGGTATATTTCTTGGATATTCTGATAGATCTAGGGCTTATAGAATTTATAACATTAAAAGTCAAACTGTGGAAGAATCACCCCATGTTTCCTTTGATGAATATCATGATTCTAACAATGATAACTCTTGCAGGAAAAATGATGAAGATGGGGAATTCCTAAGCATGAAGGACAAGAGTGATTCTCCACAAGAAGAAATAAAAGAAGACGGTGACCTAGCTGAATCAAGCAATGCAAGGGATCAAGCTCAGGAGAAGGTAACGATTCTACAAACATTAGAACTCATAAGGATCATCCCTTGGAGAATGTCCTTGGCAGCTTGAATGACCCACCTAGAACAAGGTCACATTTTAAAATTGTGAAGAATTAGATCAACTTGCTCTTGTCTCGCAGCATGAACCCAAAAACATTGATGATGCTTTAAAAGATGAAAACTGGATAAATTCCATGCAAGAAGAGTTAAACCAGTTTGAGAGAAACAAAGTTTGGCATCTTGTTCCTAGACCATCATCACAATCTGTCATAGGCACTAAATGGGTTTTTAGGAACAAATTAAGTGAGGATGGCAAGATAATCAGAAACAAAGCTAGATTGGTGGCTCAAGGGTATAATCAAGAGTTTGGGGTAGACTTTGATGAATCTTATGCCCCAGTTGCTAGACTCGAAGCCATCAGAATTTTACTTACCTTTGCATGCTCCCTTAGAATAAAGCTGTATCAAATGGATGTCAAAAGTGCTTTCTTGAATGGCTTGCTCAAAGAAGAAGTCTATGTTGAGCAGCCCCCTGGCTTTGAGAACTCTAACAATGCAGATTTTGTATACAAGTTAGACAGGGCACTTTATGGACTTAAGCAAGCACCAAGAGCTTGGTATGAGAGGCTAAGCTCGTTCCTCATTGAAAAAGGGTACACACGAGGTAAGGTAGATCAAACACTCTTCACCAAGAAGCACGGTAAGAATATCTTGATTGTTCAAATTTATGTTGATGACATTGTGTTTGGTTCTACAAAATCTGAAATGTGTGAGGAATTTGCTAACCTCATGACTAGTGAATTCGAGATGAGCCTAATGGGAGAACTCAATTCTTTCTCGGTTTGCAGGTCAACCAAGGAGACGATGGTGCTTCATAAATCAAGCCAAATACATTAAGGAGCTGTTGAAAAGATTTGACATGGCAAACAGCAAAATCATTGCAACTCCTATGAGCACCTCAACTTCACTGGATTCGGATGAAAATGGTAAATTGGTGGATGCAAAGGTCTATAGAGGTATGATTGGCTCTTTGCTTTACTTGACTGCATCTCGACCAGATATCCAGTTTAGTGTTTGCCTTTGTGCTAGATTTCAAGCTAGTCCTAGAGAATCCCATTTGACTGCCGTCAAACGTATCCTTCGATATCTTGCCGGCACTCAAGATTTGGGATTGTGGTATCCGTCATCATGTGATTTATCTCTTATATCTTATTCTGATGCGGATTACGCTGGATGCAAGCTGGATCGTAAGAGTACTAGTGGCTATTGCCAGTTTCTAGGCGGGTGTTTAGTTTCTTGGGCCTCCAAGAAACAACACTCGGTTGCCCTCTCAACCGCGGAGGCAGAATATGTTGCTGCGGGGAGCTGTGGCACCCAAGTGTTGTGGATTAAACACCAACTCCAAGACTACTTGGTGGATCTTGGTTGTGTCCCGATTCTGTGTGATAACACTAGTGCTATCAACCTTGCAAAAAATCCAGTCCAGCACTCTAGGACTAAGCATATTGAGATTAGGCATCACTTCATTAGAGATGAGGTCGGTAAGAAAAACTTTGAACTGCATTTTGTTGATACATTGAATCAGATTGCTGATATCTTTACCAAGCCCTTGTGTTATGACAGGTTTTCCACACTCAGAAGGGAGCTTGGTCTTTGCCGACCTCAGGCCAATAAGAATTTGAATTGATGATCATGATTCAATTAGTCGTGTGTTTTGCATTCATGCATTGTTTATATGTCAATATGTCTTTTTGCATATGGTGTCGCATTGCATGTAGTTGCATAATAATGAATTGAGTTCATGTTCATAATGCATTGTATGGTTTGTGTTGCATCATTCTCGCATGGCCATGGTATATCAAATGTTGATGTATGGAAGGGCACGTTATGCTTGTCACGAAGCACTCAATATGCGTGAGGTTTCACCTCCGCCAAGTACCATGCGTCAATGTCGCATATAGGCCATATAGTAAGGGGGAGTTGTCCTTGTGCAGCATTCATGCATATATTTCATCTTCATTCTGTTGCATTTAATAAGTGTACAACCATGGTTTGGGTCATACATTTCATTTCTGGCACCTTCATGAGTGACTAGGCCAACCTCATTTGTCATTCACCTTGATTGCAACTATAACTCCTTCGCGCATCCATTGCATATCTTTAGGGGGAGTTTTGCTGATTCTCTTAACCTCTTGCAATCTACTTCTTGGCTTATAGTCTGGTTTGCGCTCCTGAGATTGTCGAATAAATGGTGTAAGAGCTTTCTATTATATGCCCTCATGATTGTCAAATCAATGAAAATGGTTCAGATTTAATGATTTCCTTGCAGCTCTGACATACTCGTTTTGAAATCATCTATGTTCTATGGTTTTAATAGACCTTAACTAAAGATTGCATATTATGCTTTGAATGACTATCCTGATATCTGAAAATCCAGACTTCGTGACAATCTTGGTGATACTCTAGAGCTTAGTATTATTTTTAAACATCTTGATGAGCTGGACTTCTTGAAAATCTATTTGCAGAGCAATGATATTGTTGCACGGAGAAATATGTCACGTCATCACATCAAGTGACGAATGATATGTCATGATGTGCCTCTATTATCTCTGTCTTACTTATATTTGGACTCTAGGCAGAGCACTAGCATAATTGCTGAGAAATATATCTTCTCATCATAGAAATGAGATCGATATGTCATGACGCGACTCTGCTATCTCTGTTCATTCTGAAGCATTACAGTCAGTCTTGCCAAATACCTAGGGATATTGGCGTCTAAACAACGTGTATTCTTACGGCTAGGAGGCATGTACTAGACGACTGCTCGTAAAATATGAGTCATGTGCCTTCATATACTACAGATATTGAAAATCAAATTATGAAACCTCTTGCTTCAATCATACAATTCCAGGCTCTAGTCATGATTGTTTAGCCTCAATACGAGTTCTTGTGTTATTCCCTTTCTAGTTATTGAATATGGATATATAAGACAAGGGACGGTTAAGCACTGCCATGATATGCCTTTTTGGTTCATTTCTATTAAATCTTGGATGTAGCTACTTTTCGAACTCTGTTGATGAATTCGGATTTCATTAGCTTTGAACCATACATGTTACTCACAATCTGCTTCAGGCTTGCATATAATGGCTTGCTCTTCACTCCTTTCCGCTCTGGTCTCACAGATCTTTCACTTTATCACTCCTTTTTGCTGTTGGCAAAGGGGGAGAATTCTTTGTGTGAGTCCTTTGTAAGATCTAAGCGTTATCTCGTTGTCAAAAGGGAGAGTCCAAGGGAGAGAATCCATTGCTCACTTTGCATCTCATATGTGTATGTGATGGGGCTTGTATAACTGCTAGCATTCATATTTCATAGCATTCATATCTGCATTTGTTATAACTTGTGTCATTTTAGACATTCATATCATAACTTGTGCCATTTTAGACATTCATATCACATAATGACTCACAGTGTTGCCATCATCAAAAAGGGGGAGAATGTTGTGCCCCTATGGTCATTTGAGTTCATATGGTCACTTGGGTCATTCGACATCATTCTATGGTCATATGAGTTCTGTGGTATTCTTGGTTTTGATAATGGCTAAACACTATTAGTCATTGATGTTTTTCACTTTCATGTGATTGACATATGTGATGTTTTTGTTCATGATAGGTGCGCCAATGAATGGACAAGGAATCAAGTGGAAATGGCGAACGTGAAAGCTCAATGTTGCGCCCTCGCACGCGGATCGACCTGCGCGGTCAGGTCGCGGGGATCGACCTGCCCGGTCAGGTCGCGGGGGTCAAGGGGGCAGCGCCCCTTGCGGGGGTTTCCGGGGGCGAAGCCCCCGGAACAAACTTTAGAAATGCTCAAAGCATATTCTATGTTGATTTCAATCCCAAAATACATGACATTGATGAGGACATGAATATCTTGACTTATGAACATGTTTCATTGGTCTAACACTTCATTTTTGCAGGTATAGGTGTTTCCGGTCGACCTACACACCTTGGCCGGTCGACCAGATTTGCCAGAGCCTAAGAATTCCACGTTTTACAGGTTTCGGTCGACCGCCCCTGCCTTTCCGGTCGACCGGTTCTTCCAGAAACGAAACACTCCAGGAATTACAGATTTCGGTCGACCGCCCCTACTTTTCCGGTCGACCGATTTTCCCAGAACCGAAATGATGACATTGTTACAGGTTTCGGTCGACCGCCCCCAGGCGTCCGGTCGACCGATTTTGCCAGAGCCGAAACGTTCTAGCTGCAGCAGGTTCCGGTCGACCGGCCCATGAATTCCGGTCGACCGCCAGCCCCGATGCAGCCTTGTTTGACTTCGAAATCAACCTCGTGACTAGCCCCTTTGCATGGATTTGTTTAATCAAACCTTACCTAATCTTCCATGATTTATGGATCTGGTCTAGGGGACATCTATGGACCATTCAAGGGTTATAAAACTAACACATGAGGGGTTAGAAACCCTAATGCTTCAAGGGGCTTCTTGTGAGATCTAGGGTGGCTGCAAGAGAGCTTGGAGACGAGCTACTGTTCACGTGAACAGTAGTTCGTGAAGGTGTTCTTCATCCAATCAAAGGGGAATCAAGCTCAAATCAAAGCCAGCAAACCTCAAGGAAGATTACATCAAAGCAAGGCTATCAAAGTGATCCAAGGAAGCTAGTTTGATTCAAGTTCTTCAAAGGAAATCATTTACATCCATTCAAGCTCTTTCAAGCTCATTCAAGGTGATATTTCATGCATTCAAACTCCTAGAAGCTAAAGAAGCAATCAAGATTCAAGGTAGCTTCATCATCTCCTTCATTCATTCAAAGAAGTTCAAAGAGAAGATCAAGAGAGAAGAATTGAAGGAAGAGGTACTGTTCACGTGAACAGTACTCCGTGAAGAACATTCATCCAATCAAGGGTGAATCAAGAAGATTGAGTTGAAGCCAAGAGGAGCCTTGTTGCTGATCAACATTCCATACAAGGGCCAATTCATTTTCACTCATAACTCAATCTCTTGTTTTAGTTCATTCACATTTGTTTTTATTTTCATTATTGTTTAAACATTGAAAGTGTGATTCATCCCTACCGGTGGTTAGTAGGAAGGTAATTGGAGGGTGTTCCAATTTACGGTTGACGTCCCTACCAGGTGGTGAGTAGGAAGGCAATCGGTGGTTTCCGATTTGCGGTTCTGTGCGCTGCACAAGTGAAGCCTCACCGGGTTTTGGTGAGGGGTGGACGTAGGGCTGAGGATTCAGTCCGAACCACCTTAAAAATCCTGTCTAGTGTGGTTTACTTGTGTGATTGATTCGTTCTAGATGCATGCTTAGGATCAAATTATTATATATCTTGCTTATCTTGCTAAGTGAATCATAGCATTCTTGGAAGCTAGTTTCTATTCTGCTGCAATTCATTTTAACTAGCTGTTTAGAGGGCCGCATTGCGAAAAGTGGGGCTGATCTATTCACCCCTCCCCTCTAGATCCGCTGTCCACTACACAACATGAACCATTCATCTTGGGCTAATGATGAGTTGGACGTTGTGCATGAAAATCATTTTGATCAGGCGGCTCTTGATCTAGGAAAAGATATAGATCTTGTGACCATTTCTGACCTCAGTAATTCCGTGGATACTTCTGTCATTCTTCAAGCCGATTGGTTGGATCCACCTGAAATTCATGACCAACACTGTGTTGAGAAGCATGTTCATCTCATTTATCCTTGTCTCCTAGACATTGAACTTGTGGTGGAATCTTTTGATACCCCTCCCATTCCTGATTTTTCTCATCTCAACCTAATGATGGAAAAGTTCAAAATAAAAGAATCTTTCGAAGATAATAAGGTCTGCATAAATTTGTTCCCACCTTATCAAGACCTTAAAGAGGAATATTTTGTCATTCATGATATGATCATTCACAATGTTCCTCTTCCATTCTCTAACCAAGGTTGTCCATTTGAACTCTTAGACCCACCCTGGAATCTTTTTAGCCCATGGATTCATCTGCAACCTATTTTCCTCCTATGGCATGGAGATTGGAATTCAAAGAAAAATAAAATCATTTGGTGTCTCATTCTCAAGTCAAGATGTTGGTTATGAAGCTTGCACATTCTATACATGCATCTGGCTGAAGACGGAAAACGTAGCGCTTCTGGGAGGTAACCCAAGGTTTTTGTTGTTGTTGTTGTTTGAATTTTTTGTTTGAGTGTGTTTTAGTAGTCAGGTCAAGGCCAAGGAGAGGAAGTCATCGATGTCCATGACATTGATGGAGATTTCGTCCCGCATATCCGGTTGTCTCTTTCTTACTCAGAAGTATTTATTGATACATTGTTCTATTACGTTCAATTCTATATGCCATTGAGGACAATGTCATTCAAGTTAGGGGGAGAGAAAAATTTTCATGATGCATATAGTACAACATGATAGGAGTTCTGTCTTGCATATCATCGAAGTAGACAGATGTAAACCCCATTTTGAGTTTCATGATTTATGCTTAAATTAAAAGTAATTCTGGAATAGAAAAGACTAGGGAGAAGGATGATGGGAAATTTAGTCAATCTAGCCATGAAAAACTAATATAAGAATCCCTTTAAAGTTCATGTGCACTTTATAAAAAAAAATTCACATTGTACACTAATGAAACAAGCAAGACAAGCCCCCTGCCATTTTAGGTATGATGTCTGATATTCTGCACTTCTTAAGAAAAGAAATATTTTTACAAAGCTTTCTGTCAAATTATCTATCAAATAAATGCAATGACACTATGAAGAAAAAAGATAGAAAAAAAATACCATGAAAAATGCCCCTAATCTTAGTAACCGGGCCTACTTCACCTAAGACGTGTTGAGGTTCGCGTAAAACGGAAAAGGAAACCTGGATCTGCGAAACTGGGTCTACTTCTCCTAAGACAAGAGTCGAGATTCACGTTGAGCAGTGAAGGGTAGTGCAGCATCATGTGTGGTATAAAAGATCCCAAAGGGACAAAGCAATAAGGTAGATAAAAAGCTAATATACTTAATGCTCTGATCTAAGAGGTGCAGGGTTGAAAGGCATTTGCTTGGAATAGCGAATGGGGGATGCAATTATCTAAGCTGTGGATTTAGTAGTTACACATGCACAAGTGCTATTGAGCTTTGATTTGACTTCTTACTATTAAGTTCCAACATAAGGTTACTGTGAATTAATGATCCCAGATTCCTAATCTTTGGTTGATTCTATGAAGGGAGAGCTGGATATGAGAGTATGAATTTTACAAACTCTTGTTAGTCCTAAATTTTAATTTATTTGCATTGCTAAGAGACTAGCAATGAGTAAGTTGGGGGTGTGATAAGTATCTATTTCTTATGATAATTCATCGCATGAACACCATTTTATGTGCATATAATTAGGTAATTATGCATATTTCATAGTTAACCTCAACTTCACATTTAAATTGGAGCTTTCACGCAAATTGATTAATTTGATGATTTTATTTAATAAATTAAAGTTGAGGGCCGTGACCATTAATTCTCCATTGCATAACCATGAGCATTTGATATTTATACGCACATTATGATAATTTTTATGGACTAAATTGTAATTATGTGTGTGCAGGACACCGAAGGTAATTGTAAAAGAAGCCGGGGGTAAAACTGTCACCACCACTTTGACCAAGTCAAAAAGCACATATTTTAGTTGGAGGGAAAAGAAATTTTAAAAGTTTAAAATTGAGGAAAAGAAACACATATTTTGGTTGGAGGGAAAATTGAATTCAAAGTTTTAAATAAATGAGAGACATGATGAGCCTTGGGAAAGGGGGTGCCCAAAGTCCAAGAAAGGGGGTGCCCACCTACTTTTCCTCTTCCCCATGCATCATATTCTACCTAAATCCCAGCCATCCATCTCCTTTTGATACAATCTCCACCGTCCATCTACCCAACTTTCCTTATAAATAGCCCATGACAAGGAGGAGAAAGAGAGTTATTCTTTTAGCAATTTTTCTCTCCCTCTCACATCTTCTTAGGTCACCGAGTTCGCCCTCTTTCGTCCCTCTTCTCCTCTTGCTATCTTCATGAAAGTTCTTTGTTGTTAAGTCCTCTACAACTTCTTCTTCTACATCATCTTCTAACTCCTCCTCATTTTCAATGTATTTCATGTTTTTCACTGTGCTGTCCTATTCATCTGCGAATCCGTGTTTCTCTCTGTTCTTCCCATTATTTCTCCCCATTCTAGTCATTTGATTCTCTTACTATCTTCATAAAAGTTCTTTTTTTTAAGTGTTCTACAACTTCTTCTTCTATATCATCTTCCAATTCTTTCTTTTTTGAAAGTTATTTTCCATTTTTCAACTTGCTGTCCTGTGATTTCACTGTTCATCTTAGGTGCTAGCTTCTGTTATTTCTCTATTTTGAAGCTCTTATACTCTTATTTTTTATCTGAGTTCTTCATCAAAGTTTTTTCTCTCTCCCTCCTCTTCAACTTCTTCTTCTTGGGCATCCCTTAATTCATCATGGTTTCAAAGTTATTCACCTTATGAAGGCGGCTTCAACGATGAAGATGACTTCCTCCCGACGTAGATGATATCTTCCGCAAGGTGATTCGTGATCCTAGGCCAAGAGAGGACGGCGCTGTCATCACCATTGCTGCTACCATCTTCATATCTCAGGCTCCTTTTATTTTTATTATTTTAGTTTCATTTTACTTCATTGTAATCTCGTCACATCCTTGTTGTAAGCCTATCTTGCACTTCATGTACTCTTTCTTTTAAGTTAATAAAAAGAGTTATTCCTTTTATCTAGTTCTTGATCTTCTTCCCTCTCTACATCCTTCTTCTATCTCTTCTTTTCACTTCATGTAATTATTTTCTATAGCATAGGCACATAGTCATAGGTGTTTTTAATTAAGTGTTTGGTTTGTTCATCACTTCATAATTTTCTTTAAGCAAAACAAAATCACAAGTGTTTTCTAAAGGACTCCAAGGTTTTTAACTCTAAAAATCTCTTCTTCCTTGTGGATTCGACCTGTGCTTTCCATAATACTACATTCTCTTTTGATCATTTTGTGCGAGTTCGGTTTTAAGATTGTTATACGCGTGTTTTAAACGATGAACTTTTGCGTTATCATCCGCCCACTATCTTCTATGTGGTCGAGGAGCAGCCGGTCGGAGAAGATGATGATTGTAAACTCCCCGATGAGCTGCACGACCCCTCGTCCTGATCATGGGACTTCCTGACATAACTGGCCGCGTAGTCAAAATGACCAGGAAACAAGGGATTTCCTTTTATCAACTCTTCAGCCGAAAAGAAATGTTTAAGAAGATGTGGAACCCGCCAAACCTGGATCGGAGTCTACTACAAATCACCCGGCACCCGGGTTTGGGCTTCTCAATAGAAGACTTCTACGGAGCCGACGTGATATCAGTCTCGGTTCCGTCCGGTGATGGCCCCGCGAAAGCTACAGACCCGCAGGAAGCCCACAGCCACAAGCATCACATGCCTCCAGCTGAGGAAGTTCAAGACGAAGAAGTGTTCCTGTGGAATCCACCTTCTTGCAGGGATACGAGGAAGGTCCGGCCCTCCTCTGAGGGATCTACCCCGAATGGCCACAGTAACGGGGTGCCCTTGCCCTCGCCTGACATTGAAGCAAAAGATGGTGATGCGACTCGCACTCAGGGTCCCCCTCGATGCGACCCCGTCATGATGGCTCTATATCATCGGCAACTATGAGAGATCGAGGTGTTAAAGGCGCGACTAGCCGAAATAACTGCACTTGTGTCTGGTTTGATCAAGGGCGCTCTCTGCCAGCAAGACAGATGCATGCATCGGTTCCCGAACACTACTCCAAACGCCTCCATGCACTTGAAGAGGGGAGCGAGGGATGCAGGCGGTTCTCCAGCCGGGCAATCGGCTAGGCGAAGCCCTACACTACAAGAAAGGATGCAAAAGCCTTACTCCTTCCCAAAGAACAAGACTCGAGGGATCTTTGACTGGGCCTGCCACTATGGCAAAGTCTCCCTCCCAAAGTCTAAAAGGCCGCAGGACGCCCGAAGAAGTGGTGACCCCTTGTTTTGCCCTTATCACCAGATACTGGGTCACCCTATTGAAGACTGCTACGTCTTCAAGGATGTTGCTCAAAACCTGATTGAGAAAGATGAGCTCAGAATGGGAGATTATGTGGTGGCTCCGCCGCACCCCCATGAGATGGGCAGCCGCGAAAGGAGTATCTACATGGTGTCGGTGCTGCACCAGACCTTTGAAGATGTAGTTGAGGATGAACGACCTCGGCCGCCAGCAGTGGAGCAGTCCCAAGCATGGCAAGCAATCATCACGGCTCCTATAGAAGCCATCTACGATAACTACCAAGAAGACCCCGGAGAAGTCCTGTGCCTCTCCGCGCAGGGGAACCGCTCGAAGCCGCAGACAACAGGCCAAAAAGGGGGGAAGTAAGCAAAGCCTCATTGCCTAACGAGGCGAAGCAATAAGATGTCTATGGTGCCCTTGAAGCAGAAGATGGCGAAGATCAAGATTTCGTCGACTTACTACTAGCACCGCTGAAAATTGAAGATGGGGGTCAGGCCACAGTAGATGAGCTCATTGAAATTGACCTCGGCACGGAGGGGGACCCTAGGCCGACCTTTCTGAGTGCCCTTCTGCCTCCATAGGAGAGGGAGCAATATGTGAAGTTGTTGTAAGAGTTCCGGGACTGCTTTGCCTGGAACTACAAAGAGATACCCGACCTCAGCCCCGGCGTGACTCAACACATTTTGGCTATTGATCTCAAGGCGGAGCCAGTGAAGCAGCTGCCCTAGCGCATGAGGTCGGAGCTGATAAACCAGATTTGCAAAAAAGTCGACAAGCTTATAGATGTTGATTTTGTAGATGAGAACCAATACACCACATGGTTGGCCAATATTGTGCCAGTGAAGAAAAAGAATGGACAGATCAAGATTTGTGTGGACTTTCGTGACCTGAATAAAGCCTACCCAAAGGATGACTTCCCTATCCCTATCACCGAAGTGATGATTGATGCAACTACTGGCCATGAGGCCTTGTCCTTCATGGACGGATCATCCGGCTACAATCAAATATGGATAGCCGAGCACGACCGAATTCACACCGTCTTCCGGTCACCTAAAGGGATATTCCACTACAAAAGAATGCATTTCGGCCTCAAGAACGCTGGTGCCACATACCGGCGGGCGATGACCAAGATATTCGACGAGCTGCTTTACAACAAGGTCGAATGCTACATTGATGACTTGGTCGTCAAGACAAAGAAGAGGGGGGACCACCTGAACGACCTCAGAGTTATCTTCGAGAGACTCCAACAATATGAGCTAAAAATGAACCCAATGAAGTGTTCCTTTGGCGTATCCAGTGGGAAGTTCCTTGGCTTCATTGTCCGATATAGGGGGATCGAGATCGACCCTTTTAAAATAAAAACTATCCAGGAGCTACCTCCTCCGAAGAATCTGGGAGAGTTAAGATCTCTGCAAGGCCGGCTGGCTTACATCCGCAGATTCATCTCTAATTTGTCAGGACGCTGCCAACCCTTCCACAAATTGATGATGAATAATGCACCTTTCAGCTGGAACCAAGAATGCCAGAAGGCCTTCGATCGGTTGAAGGATTACTTGAAGACCCCGCCTGTGCTGGAGGCACCCGTCAAAGGAAGGCTACTTATTCTATATATAGCTGCCATTGAATGCTCGCTGGGGGCAATGCTCACCCAGAACAATGATGAGGGGAAGGAGCAAGCTCTCTATTATCTCAGCCGAAGACTAGGAGGGGCGAAAGCAAAATACACCCCGATTGAGAAAGTTTGCCTCGCCTTGGTTTTCACAGTCAAGAAGTTGAGGCATTATATGCTGTCGCATGAAGTGAGCCTAATATCTAAGGCTGACCCAGTCAACCACATTCTCTCCCAGCCAGTCATGAGGGGACGTCTTGGCAAGTGGGTCGTACTGCTAATGGAGTTTGACATCACCTACGTGCCACAGAAGGCCGTTAAAGGTCAAGCCGTTGCCGACTTCTTCGCAGCGCACCCTGTACCTGAAGACTCTCCATTGGTCACGGAGCTGCCTGAAGATGAGACACTGGAGGTGGACCAAGTCCAGCAGATCGCCTGGCAGCTGTACTTTTGTGACTCCTCTGTGTTGATGGTGTTGACATGTACTTTATTTCATATGGCAACACATTGTTTTGATTGATTGGCAACACTGTTTATGTTTTGATGAAATTGATTTTATCAGACTGTCTGTGTGTTCTACGCATCTCACAGGTTAACACACTGCATTACACTTCAAGTCTGTACAGCCGTCTCTTGCATTGTGTCTCGTGCATTGTTCATTCGTAAAGTCTGTTCAGTGAGTGTCTCATTGGTGAAGTCTGTACACTCACCAACTGAACTTCAAAGTCTATACATTGGCATTCAGACTAGCAAGTCTATACAGCGTCCGATTGTCTAGAGTCTCTTGAAGTCTGTACATCGGACTGCTTGCAAAGTATGTACATTGGACGGTGTCAGGCGAAGTCTGTACATTGAGCGTCTCAATGAGCGTCTCATGAAAGTCCACACATTGGCACATGCATTTACTGTAAAGTCTAGACAGTGGATCGTCTTATTCAGCGTCTCAATTGGACTAAGTCTACACAGCATAAGTGTGGACATTGGACCGTCTCTATTTGCGTCTTATGCCAAGTCCGTACAGTGTCCATCAGCATGTAGAAGTCTATACAGTCCACCGTCTTACCCAGCGTCTCATGCAAGTCTGTACAGCCTTTGCGTTTCAAAGTCCATTCGTTGCACTCTCAAGTCTGTACAGCCGATCGTCTCAGTCAGCGTCTCACAGTTCCAAGTCTATACACTGGACTGTGTAGACACGCCAAAAATGACGCTATGTTGATCAAATCTCATGTCACTATGATGACGCCCCAAGTGAACTTCAATATATTCATAATATGAAGTTTTTCTATTTTCTTGTGTGTGGTTTTGATTTATTTTTGCATTTTGTGTGATTCGCGACCAGAAGAGGGGCGTTATTTAAATAGCGACCTTGTCTATGGCGTTTTCTCAAGAAAGGACGACTAAATGACAGGGCGTCAATTCCTGGTATTATCCGGTTTTAAAGAAAATTCAAAATCAATCTAATTATTGGTTAACGTCCTTCCTCAGGGCGTGTTTTAAATTAACGTCTCTATCTTAGGCGTGTTCTCATGATTTTCAAACAAGGTGTTATTGCCAAAATTAAGTCCAGGAAGAAACGCCCTGTGTTGAGTCGTGTTTTATGAAACGCCGTATGGGTATGTCGTCAAATCAAGAATTGACGCCCTACGCAAGGTCGTGTTTCACCGTTCGTGTCCTGCTATAACTCCTCTTTCCTGTATAGAGTCCTGCCTCCAATGGTCTCCTTGCTCGAATTGGAGGTAGAGTCCTGCCTTCTTTGAACATTGCCTATCCTTATCTTACCAAATTCGAGCTTATCTCCCACTGAAATCCTATAAAACATGATCTGGGCGATCGAAGCAGAGGTGGACGATTTTTTCAGAGGTTGCAGAGGTTGACGATTCAAGAGTTTGAAGAGATTAGAAGAGAGGTTGAGAGGCTTGACGGCTTCCTCTGCTGCTTCCTGTCGTATGCTCGATTGAAGGATTTCGGCTTCCTCTGCATCTTTCTTCATCCGATCAACCGTGTCTCATTGGTTTCCCTTTACTGTCGACAGGGACAGCAGGGCTTCCTCGTGTTTCTTTTGATTTATCTTCATCCACTATTTTCCTTCTGCGTCTGCATCAATTCCATCGTCGTTTTCTTTTTCTTTTCACGTCTGCACTAGTTTTATCATATATCTCCCCTCTCCCTAATTCCTCTTTAGGGGTTTTAAAACCAAAACAATAAGGTGCGCATGTGGTTTTCTATTCATCGTCTTATGTTTATTTTGGATTGATACTACTTGCATTGGCTGATCCCTTTTCGTTTTTCTTTGTTTCATTGTCTTTTTTGCAAGGTAATCAAAAGGAGAACCCTTCTCATCGGCCGGCCGATTGAAGAAGGAGGAAGGAACTTCACATCATCCCACGTTCCAATCTTCACCAGGTATTCGCGATCTCTTTTTACTATTATTGAGGTAACCCCTCTGGCGATCACATCTCCATATTTGCACTACGTGCAAGCTTTTTCTTCCCCTTATTTATGCATTAATCATCATTATCCCCTCCAAGTTTTTTTTATCACATCATTAATCTCTTGTGATTTTTTGTGTGGGATTTATGTCCATCCACAAATTGGCGATCACGGTGGGACATCCACTGTTTTCTTTTTGATTACCATCTCCATTGGCACCCTCGCGTGCCCTCTCCCCTCGGCACCCTCGTGTGCCCTTTCCCCTTTGGCACCCACACGTGCCCTCTCCCCCTTGGTACCCTCGGTACCCTTTCCTTTGTGTCCCTCGGGCACCCTCCACTGTGCACACTGCACACTCCCGGATCAGCCAGCTTGCGTTTGCATATTTCTCTGAATTAACGCCTTCCACGAGGGCGCTCTTTGGTTTAACGCCCTTCACAGGGGCGTGTTTTAGTTTGTTAACGCCTCTTCCCAGGGCGTCGTTTAGCATATCTGCTGCTTTGTTTTCGTTCATTATACTGTCTGAGAATTAACGCCCATCTCCAGGGCGTGTTATCATTTTCTAACGCCTTTATTCAGGGCGTCTTATTTTTATGTTACGTCTGCCATCGAGACGTCTTTACATCATCTTACTGCTTTAATCATTCTGCCTGTGAATTCACGCCCTGCCCCAGGGCGTTCCTTATTACATAGCGCCTCACCACAAGGCGCTTCCTCAGATTTGACGCCCTCAACTCGAGGCGTCCCTTTCAGATTTCGCGCCTCTCTCAGAGGCGTGTTTCTGTTTCTTGCTGCTGGCTCATAGCCTCTCGCAGTGACTCACGACAGTGACACTGTCGTCGCTCTGGTTGATAGCGACCTACCCCAGGTCATCTCTTTCCTGCGTTCTACAGAACCTTACTTCCTGCTGCTGTCTGTGATAGTTTGTTTGATTCTCATATTGCTTGCCTATATTGCTTTGACCTGATCATACTACTTTGCACATTGTGGCATTTGGTTGAGAGACCTCCTCTCTCTACACTAGGATTCTACGCACCTTTCTTGGAATTGGGACAACCCTCCATTGAGCATTCCATCTCTTTGGACCGGAAATCCCTTTTCCAAGACCTCCATAAGTCCCCGCACCCGTGGATTCCCTTACGGACGCCGGGCTGGTTGTACCCTCGAAGTACCCAGAGTTTAGAGAACCTATCGTTGGTGAGGAGAGAGAAAGAACCTAGTTGACCCGGAGGTTACACTTGGATCGACTAGGTTTCACATTGCAAATAAGTGAACTATTCAACAATTCAATCTACTCTAATCTCAAGCGGAACACTAAAACTTTGCGTTCATCTCAACTTGCGTGCATACACTTGCTTGGGTGATTTGGCTTGTTTGGATTGAGTGGTTGTTTGTTTGATAGTACCTTTATAAAGTTGTTTCTCCTCTTAAAGCATGAAACTCCGTTCAGGTAAGATCATCAACATGTCAGGCAACGGGTACTCCTATGATGATGAGGATGACAACATATTTAGTCAATATGAGGGCCCTCTCCAGGATTCCGTCTATTATGAGGGAAACTACCTCCCCCCTCACCCTCACTATTCACAAGTTCATGTGGTTGATACCACTACTCACGAGGCGGACCCCTCGTCTCAAGTTCCATCTTCCAATACTTCGGGGAACCCCTCCCCATCCATCAACGTTATAGATTTAATCCAAGCTCTTTCTCAATTGGATGACTCCCAGCGGCAAGCCATTCAGGCCGCTCTGAAGGGGAAGTATGTTCCCTCTTCGTCTTCCAACCCCCCTCCGGCCGAGAGTGGCCATCACCCCGTTAACGACCAGGCGGACTTGCATAAACCCCCCTCTCGTCCACCAACGCCTGTCACGGCCATACCGGCCCAGCAGGCGAGTTATTCTACGGTTAGGCACCAATTCCCCCAACCTCCTCAGATTCTACGGTCGCCTATACCACATTCTTTTGTTCAGGCCCCAGTTGAGTCCGACTCTAATACTTTGCTACTTCAGAAGATGGCCCACATGGAAGAACAGCTTAAGAAAGTCACTGTGGCCAAGAATGCACCCGAAATCTCGCTTCCCACTCTGCCAATTTTCCATCTTCCTCCGTCTGAGATGCCGAACTTTCGGCGGTACAATGGAACTGGCAATCCGGTCATTCATTTGAAGGATTTCATGTACGAAACCTCCTTCTGGCAAGGCAACAAGGCTTCTCTGGCCTATTTATTCAGAAGATCTCTGGAGGGGCCAGCCCTCGAATGGTTTTATTCCTTGGAGCCAGCTGATGCCGGTGACTTCGATGTTGTCCAAAGGAAATTCTTGCAAAAGTATAGAGACCGTGTTGGACCCTCTCTGTCCGTTACAGATTTAGTTGCGGAGAAAATGAAGTCTGAAGAGGACTTCATCATATTTGCTGACAGATGGCGGTCGATGGCCGAGAAGCTGAAAGACACTTTGTCAGAACAGGAGCAAGTAAAGATGGTTATTTCTAATGCAACTCCTCAATTCCGCCATATTTTGGCCATGAACCGGTTGACTACTATGGAAGAGCTCTATGAGAGGGCTCGTTACATCCAGACACAGATGAAGGATTCACCCATTATGGGTATGTTCGAGCTGAAGCCTCGGCTGTTTAAGAAAATCACCAATATTAACAGCGGGCCCACGACTGAGGGCACCATCACAAATGAGCAAGTCGGCGCAGTTGGCAACCCCCACCATCAAGCGAACCCGCATCCCCCACCACCTCCATGACAAAACTCTCATTTTAACCCTACTCCACAACCCCAATTCTCACCTCAACACTCCTTTGCTCCACCGCAAAACCAAGCCCCCCGCGTAGACCCTCCAGCTCCACCACAATACCATCAAATGCCCCCACCTGCCAACTACGGCCAACAACAACAACGGAGACCACCACTTGGCCCCAAAAGGGACCACTATCCTCCACTTCCCGAAAGTCTCCCCGATATTTTTAATGCTCTGATGGCCGCCAACTTGCTCGCCTTGCCAAGGGAAAGAACCGTGTGGCCCGCTAATGTTGACACATCCCGTTATTGTGCTTTTCATCGCAGCCCTGGTCACAATCTTGATCGTTGTTTCCACTTTAGAGATTACATCTACGATCTAAATGACCAGGGTGACATCAATTGGGATGAGATGAGAGAATTCATAGCCGCTATGAAAGAAAGAAGGGCTTCTCGGCAATAGCAAAATCAACAACCTCAGCAATCCGCTCCACAACAAGTTCAACCACAGCAAGCTCCAGCACACCAGCAGGATATGGGAATTGTCCGTAATCCATTGCCGGAGCACGCCCCTAATCAGCATGTGAACCCCGTCACGTCCCTCTACGAAGTGCAGAGAGGACAGGGATGGCACGAAGAAAACGCCTCTGTCGGGGCATTTCATCATGATCCGAATCAAAATCAACCTCCGCACCTTTTGCGCACCCTTCCTTCTTCTTCTACTGTCCTATCGGGACGTCCTCTCCTACGTCCCGTCAACCCATCTACCTCCACCAGTTCTACGGCCTTGCTGGCCCGCTCTCTTATTACCCCTTTGCCACCTCCACAACCTACCGCACGACAAACCCCGCCTTCCACCACCAACTTTACACCTCCGCCGTCCAGGCCACTCCTACTTCGCTCACCGCCAACACCTGCTACACCCCCTACCAATCCTACACCG
The DNA here is from genome assembly GCA_022559845.1 of Amorphophallus konjac. Taxonomy (NCBI): domain Eukaryota; kingdom Viridiplantae; phylum Streptophyta; class Magnoliopsida; order Alismatales; family Araceae; genus Amorphophallus; species Amorphophallus konjac. The sequence goes on from CM040121.1 coordinate 114,724,747, forward strand.
GCAAGGGTTCCTCCGCCATCAGTTCCCCCGCCTCTCATACCCAGATCTCTTCTTGTTAGACCACCCGCCAATGCTCCTCGCATTCGGGTGTCCCTTTCTAATCCCACGCCCCCAACCGGGGCACCCCTGTTGTTGAACACTGCCACCGGCATTCCCTCTTCTTCTTCTTCTAAATCTCCTCCCACACCTGCCCCGACAGAGGCTCTACAAGGCGTGGCGCCGCTCCGCAGCGGACGGATTTTCCACCGTATTTTTCCACAAAGAGAGCTAGAGCCCGTGCAGGGGCCGCAAGAGCAAGAACAAGAACAAGGGTCTGTGTCGGGCACTGAATATGATTTGTTAAAACATTTGGACCGGACTCCGGCAAGAATTTCGATCCTGGAATTGATCAAACGGTCCACCACTCATCAGCTGGCTCTAAAGGAATATCTGCAGAAGGTAATGGTTAATGAAGACATTCCAGTTGAGCAGATACTCACAGTGTTAACACCCGCTAGCAGTCAGCCGGCAATTACCTTTCATGAACATGAGCTGGCACCAATCTCAGCAAGAAAATATGCATTATGCATCACAGTCAAAATCAATAGGTGGCTGTTAAGCAATGTCTGGTGGATACTGGGGCATCCATCAATGTTTTGCCACCGAGCACCTTGAAGTTATGTGGCATACCAGAAAGCGAGATTCGGCCGTCCACCATAACGGTCACTGCATATGACAACACAAAGAAGCCTCCTCTAGGCATGATCACATTGAAAGTTAGCTTGGGCCCTGCCACCATCACAGCAGATTTTCACATCTTGGACATGGATCCAACATTTAATGGCATTCTCGGCCGCCCGTACATCCAGCATCTTGATGCGGTGCCTTCTACAAATCACCAGTGTCTCAAATTCCCACACAAGGGCCGTATTATCAAGGTGACCAGTATGCCGATTCTGCCAGAGGAAGATATTCATGCAGCTTCATCAGTTCCTTCTATTTGGCCTGCCAACAAGCCACTCTTGTCTGTGCTGGACGTCCCTCGTCCACGGCCAATGCCATCCGAAACTGTTACCACGGTTGCTATGACACCCCTGCCTTCTAAGGGGAAGAACAAAAAAAAAAATTGATTAACACCCCTGGCTGGAACATTCTGTTAAAAATGGGGTATCAAGATGGCAAAGGCCTGGGTGCCAATTGTCAGGGCAGGATTAGGCCCATTAAGCCGCAAAAATTGATTGTACGAGGCGGTTTAGGCTATAAAGGGCCAAGCAAAAATGAATAAGAGTCATGGGCATTTATGACTTCCACTTTGAAGACTGATCGCCAGCCACTCTCCTGGACACTGAAGACACATTTTGTTGCTAGTGGCGTTCAGAATAATGAGCAGACTACCATAATTACTTCATTGCTTGACTATCAAGATGTTCACGCCAGACAGTTTGCTCGTCACATTGCCCCACTGGTTACTTACAAAGCCCTGGAGTCTTTAAGGCCGGACAAGAGAAGGAAAATGAGTGATCCAGAATGTGACTGGTACAGGTGGTTCGACATGAATGACATTACTATCTCTTTGAGCTGCCTCTTCATGCCGACTGATCTGGAATGGCCTCCATTAATACAGGAATTGATTGAAATATCAGCAGTGATCACAGACAAGAGGCAGCTGCTGAGTGACTATACGGATACTGGGGAGCCAGATGTCCCCTTTGAAGAAGGTTTTACTGTGGATAGGCTGTGGGCCGGCCTCTTTTCTCTCACTTCGCTACATCCGTCTGTGCTTGCTTCTCTACATTCTCGTTGGTTTGGTCGTTGGTGCGGACACCCGAGCAGTTGATCGGCACGACACACCGAGCCACCGGTACCGCACACGGAGCACGACACGAGCCACCTCAGCGTCCATCTGGCTCGGAGACAGCCTAGAGACTCCGCCTTGAGCCTCCCCATTTATTATATTTAGCTAGACTTTATGTGTGTGTAATTTGTATTTATTTCGTTACATTCGGTTTGCCATTTTGAGTGTAATAGAGACTTACGAGCATTTCGGACCCCGTGGGCCCCCCGGGCCCCCCGGGCCCCACCACATTGGGCCACCTCAGCCTAGGGTCCCACGTGGGGTCAGTCAACATGCCACATGGGGCATCTAGAAGTTTGAATGGTCAATTGTCCACATGGGGGACAAGGGACCAAAATAGTCAACATTTCCAACCAACACCCACCTACCATGTCAAGCTTGTTCCCCCCTAGTCAATAGGCTGTCCCCCCCTTATTTTTTTAATTGTATTTTTGTGGAATGGTCACAAGCCATCCCAACCCTCCATCTCACACCCCTAAATCCAACGGTGGAGGATGGATTAGATGGGTGACCTATATATGCTTGTATTTTCCCATTTTGATGAATTAATGCCATTTTGAATCAAAGAAATTGTTGGAGCTCCAGCTTGGTGCGACCCTCTCTCCTCCCTTGCAGCTGTGAAGGTTGCCTCTGGAGGTGTGACTCCTCCCCTATCAGTTCCGGTCATCCTCGCCGCCGCCACGAGCCGCCACCGCACCGCCATTGTCTTCATCGGAGTTCTGCCCGTGCAGTACCACAGCCGCTTCCACGAAATTCAGCCATCAACCACGAGCTCTGATCGACCTGGGGATTTTAATGGAGCTTCCATAGGTGTCAAGGATATCCCAAAAAAATTGGTTTGTCATTCAGATCCCGTTCCATATTTTTAGATTTTCTTCCACTCTTCCCTTTCAGTTCTGCCAGCAGTCTGTCCAGATTCATCTCCGCCCTGAGTTTTAGGTCTTAGGTCCACTTTTTGATTTTCTTTGGTTCGCCCAATTTTACTGGATCTTCCTTCCACCAACCCCTTCATCCACAATTTTTTTAAATTTCTAGTTCGTCCATTTCATATTTTCCACAAATCGTTCTCAGATCCACCTGAAGTTCTGTCCACCCGTTCCCAGATCCGACCACCAGACACTCCAAAAATCCTATCAAATCACCACCACCTCCAAATCCAATGCTCAAAATTGTCCCCGCTTCATGGTTTGATTATCTACAACTTTGAAGAAGAGCTTGAAGTCTGAATCCCACTGTAAGTAGGCGGTCAACGGCTGTTTACAAGGAACTGATGTGCTGAACTGAGAGTTCTGGAACTGTGTAGCAGAGAATTGAAAATTAGTTACGTTCCAGGTCCGCACAGGTTCAGAGGAATCCACTGGCCCTAGGCTGGAGGATTTTGAGTCCTCTTTCCAACGGCGCTGGTTTCGTCGCATTCCGGCGACGGAGCTGATCGCAGCAGTTGATTTCGCCGGAGCGCGTGCCTGAAAACAGCAAGCAAAAATCCGTGGGCAGCATTCCACAAGCTTGGAGATCGGAGTTGTTCGGCCACCGATCGGCGTTCCCGGCCGACCGCCTTCCGTGGAGGCGTGTCACCGGGGGTCCCCATCACAGTGGGACCCACTCTTGCAGATCCGGAGGCCAGCGCCACCCATGGGCCCCACGGGCCCGCAGAACCCGCCGTTCGGAAAGCACGAAAACGCGGAGTTCGGCACCGCCGGGCGACATCAAGATGCTGCCCGTCAACCCAATTCGCGTGATTCCCGGGCCCCGCATGTGACCTTTTACCTCCCTACGTGGAGTGGGTCAAATTATTGTACTGCTGTAAAATTGTGTTAACCGGGGGTCCGTGATTGGCCGGGGTTGTCTTCGCCACGCCGGGTGCGTGGAGGTAATGGTCCGAACCTCTTGGCGTTCATTTGCTTAGCTAGTATACGGTCTTTTGCCGCTGCCGAGAGTGTAGGTACTAGCCCGTGTGTCCATGTCACCGCTGTGAGAGTGAGAGTGACCCATCCCGTGACTCGATCCGAGTCCGGAAGTGAGTCTGACTACTTTGAACTCTGCCGGTTCCTTAACCACGCACGATCCACGCTTTCCCTTGCATGGGACGCCGAGTGAGTTTGCACTTCTGTTAGCGACGTGTAGCCTATGGGAGCTCTCCGTGTCGGGCCTAATGTCTCTCCCATCATGTGTTGCTGGTCGTGTCTACGTCTAGAGTCCGAGGTCCATACCACGTAGAGTCGGTCCCCGTGTCCGTCCCGCATCAGTTTGGTATCAGAGCAAGTCGAGTCTAGGGTAGTCGTTGCATAAGTCATGCATCATGGTCTAAGTCGAGTCTAGGACCATCAATATTTTCAAAACAAAAAAAGAGTGTGTTTTAAATTGCATTTGCACCCTTTATTCGGTATCTTAAAAGGTGTTGTCCGAACATTAGGCTACGCCTACCGGGAGGTCGCACACTTGCGGGAGTGATCTTTGGATCGATTAACTCCGCCCCGTACCGGATATTGGTTTAGGTCTAAGTGCATCAGTTAGTGTGTGTTTGCATTAGTCGGTGTCTTCTAGGTCGTGTGTCTTTGCATGCCCACCCGTCGAGGCACCCAGTACTCGCCACCACCACCTATGGCGGAGTCCCGAGCCCGTAGTTCCGATGAGTCTTCCACGGCCGAGATGTTCCGGGCCATCATGGATCGTTTAGACACGCGTATGGATGGTCTTAGTACGCGTATGGATGGCATAGGGACGCGTCTAGAAGGGCGGATGAAGGTCCTCGAGGATCGGGCGGGGGTTTCGGAGCAGTCCATTCAAGGCCTTGTTGGGAGGATTGCCGTCCTAGAGAGGGGCCCAGTAGCGGCGCAACCCGCGCCGACGAACGGCCAACAAGAGCCGGTGCAGCAACCCGCTGTGCCAAGGGCTCAGGTGGAGGATGTCGGGAGGCAACAGGCGCCTATAGTGGATGATTATGCCTCCGACAATGACCACGGGGGTAACGGTCGTCGTCATCAACGACGGAATCGTGATGACGAGGATGACGACCGCATTCTTAGGGGTGTGCGTGCGGACCCTCCCACTTTTAGCGGGTCCTTGGACCCTAGGGTGTATTTAGATTGGGAGGCCGGCATGGACCGGTACTTCGAGTGGTTTGAGATGACGGACCACCGAAGAGTCCGATACGCAAAGATGAAGCTACAAGGGCAGGCTCAAACTTATTGGATCAATGTGGAGAGCCTGCTCAACCAGCGACGTCAACCCCAAATCGGTACCTGGGATGATATGAAACTCAAATTGAGGGAGAAGTACCTTCCTGCCTCATATCGCCAACGTCTTATAGACAAGTGGCAAAGCATCTCCCAAGGGAACCGATCCGTGACCGAGTACACCGCCGAGTTCGATGAGTATTACTTGCGGTGCGGGGTCACGAAGAGAGCACCATGACGATATCCCGCTTTCGGAGAGGTTTGCGGCCTAATTATCAATATGAACTCTTTCGCCGCAATGCCACCACTTTGGAGCAGGCATATCAGATTGCTCTCGAATTGGAACAGTTCGAGGCCGAGTTCGAGTCACCCCATCGGTTGGGCTCTTTTCCCCTTCGTAGTGTCGAGCCCCGTGGCTCATCTGGCACGTATCCGAGGGCCCCCATGGCTCGACCTCAGGAGCCCGCTCGCCCCGAGCCCTTTGCTCCTAGGCCTCGTCCTCCACCCCCGAGGGACCTTCCTCGTCCCCAGCATCTTACGGCCCCACCCACAGTCCGTCCACCGGCACCCGCGCCTCCTACACGTCCTTTGTTGCCTACGCCTCCTATCCGTCGGGAGGATAAAGGTAAAGGACCTATGATTGGGGAGCCTAGTGGATCACGGCAGCAGTGTTATCGCTGCAATGGGTTTGGCCATTTCGCCAACCAGTGTCCCACCCGCCCATCTCTTCACATTGGGGACACACAGGCCGAGGATACCACCCCTACGGGCCTCGAGTTAGTCAGCTATGAGGCAGATGAAGAGTTAGCTGACGAGTACTATGAGATGGGAGGTGAGGCCCAGGATGCCCAGCAGTCAGACGATACCCACGTGGGGGTCGTCAGATGTATCCTCACCCAGCCACAGGTCAGTGATGACTGGCGTCGGACCACTATCCTTCATGTATTCTGTAGGCTGGAAAGCAAATTTGCAAGGTGGTCATCGATAGCGGGAGTTGTATCAATGCAATCTCCACGAACGCTGTCACTCGTCTTGGTCTCACACCCGTAGACCACCCTTGCCCCTACCAGGTATCATGGGTGGATACCACTTCCATTTCGGTCAGGCTGCGGTGCTTGGTCCCACTGCAGCTCCACTCCTACCGTGACGAGATCTGGTGCGATGTTCTTCCCATGGAAGTGGGAAGTATCATTCTTGGTAGGCCGTGGTTATTCGACCGAGATGCCACACTCCATGGTCGGTCGAACACCTGTACCTTCGACCACGATGGCCAGCGGGTCACCCTCCAACCCGTTCGGCCCAGGAGCCCATCTGTTAGGGGTCCTACTGGCCCTAGTACTCCGAAGCCTTCCGTTCCCGGGCCTAGTACCCCATCCCCAGCTCGGGCTATGACCGTTACCTCTGGCCCAGGAGAGCCCTCGACGAGGAGATTGATGATGATTAGCTCCCGGGAAATGGAGCAGGAGCTTAGTCAGGGCTGTCCGGTGTTTGCCATTACGGTCCGAGAGGTGGAGCGGGACTCCGAGGGTGAGCTCCCACCCGAGGTTGTTCCTATTCTGCGGGAGTTTGCTGATATTTTTCCCGATGAGCTTCCCGAGGGACTCCCACCCATGCGGGATATTCAGCATGCTATCGACCTTGTTCCGGGCTCTTCTTTGCCCAACCTTCCGCATTATCGAATGAGCCCCACGGAGCATGCCGAGCTTAAACGGCAGGTCGATGAGCTTGTGCAGAGAGGATCTGTCCGGGACAGCATGAGTCCATGTGCTGTACCCGCATTACTCGCCCCGAAGAAGGATGGCACGTGGAGAATGTGTATTGATAGTCGTGCCATCAACAAGATCACCGTGAAGTACAGGTTCCCTATTCCCCGCCTGGATGACATGCTAGACATGATGGCAGGTGCCACTATCTTTTCGAAGATCGATCTTAAGAGTGGCTACCATCAGGTGAGGATTAGGCCCGGTGATGAGTGGAAGACCGCATTTAAGACCAAGGACGGTCTATATGAGTGGTTGGTCATGCCTTTTGGGTTGACCAATGCCCCTAGCACTTTCATGCGGCTCATGACTCAGGTCCTTCGACCTTTCATTGGAGTCTTTGTAGTGGTGTATTTCGATGATATCCTTATCTATAGCCGCACCACAGGGGACCACTTAGACCACCTTCGGCAGGTCTGTCTACTTCTTCGGCGAGAGTAGCTATTTGCGAACCCACAGAAGTGTGCCTTCATGACACCTCAGCTTACCTTCTTGGGTTTCATTGTGTCTAGTACTGGGGTCTCCGCCGATCCGGAGAAGGTCCGGGCCATTGTTGAGTGGCCGGAACCCTGTACAGTTCATGATGTCCGCAGCTTTCATGGCCTTGCGACGTTCTACCGTCGCTTCATCCGCGGATTTAGCTCTGTCACTGCCCCGATCACGGATTGCATCCGTAAGGGCACATTTGTCTGGACGAAGGCCGCATCTGCTGCCTTCAGGGACATCAAGGAGTGTATGACCCAGACACCTATCCTTCGACTGCCTGATTTCTCGAAGGTGTTTGAGGTCTGTTGTGATGCGTCGGGTGTTGGGATTGGAGGAGTTTTGAGTCAGGAGTCCCACCCGATCGCATATTTCAGCGAGAAGCTGAATGACGCGAAACTGCGATATTCCACGTATGATAAAGAATTCTACGCAGTTGTTCAGGCTCTTAGGCATTGGAGGCACTATCTTTTACATCAGGAGTTTGTCCTATACTCCGACCACGAGGCATTGAGGTACCTCCATTGGCAAAAGAAGCTTAATTCGCGTCATAGTCGTTGGGTCGAGTATCTCCAGCAGTTCACCTTTGTGCTTAAACATAAGGCTGGAGTGGAGAACAAGGTGGCTGATGCCTTGAGTCGGCGAGCATGTTTGCTTACCACCATGAGTGCCGAGGTCATAGGGTTAGAGAAGATGAAGGAGGCCTATGTTGATTGTCCTGACTTTGGTCAGATTTTTACCACCCTCCAGGCCGGACCCTCGAGAGACCTTGATGAGTATGTGCTTCAGGAGGGTTACCTCTTTCGAGGTAGCAGGCTATGTGTCCTCCGAACTTCGGTTCGAGATTTCTTAGTGTGGGAACTACATGCGGGCGGTCTAGCCGGCCACTTTGGTCGGAACAAGACTATTGAGGCAGTGGAGCATCGATTTTATTGGCCGAGCTTAAAGCGCGATGTTGCTAACATCGTGGCTCAGTGCCGTACATGTGCTACGGCCAAGATGAAGAAGCAAAGCTCAGGCCTTTATACGCCTCTTCCCGTGCCTGATGCCCCGTGGCAGGATGTTAGTATGGATTTTGTTTTGGGATTGCCACGTACCTCTAGGAAGCATGACTCGGTCTATGTTGTTGTTGACCGTTTCTCGAAGATGGCCCTCTTTATCCCTTGCTCAAAGACTTCGGATGCTTCTAGGGTAGCCCGCCTTTTCCTTACTCATGTGGTGTGCAAGTTCGGGTTGCCTCGCACTATAGTGTCTGACCGTGATGTTAGGTTCACTTCCTATTTTTGGAAGACACTATGGCATATGATGGGTACGCATCTTAAATTCTCCACTGCATATCATCCCCAGACAGATGGTCAGACCGAAGTGGTCAATAGGAGTCTGGGTGATCTTTTGAGGTGTCTTGTTAGGGATCGCATCGGGGATTGGGATCTCATCCTACCCATGGCTGAGTTTGCATATAATGATTCGGTGAATAGGTCTACCGGCATGAGTCCATTTGAGATTGTCACAGGTCGTAGGCCTAGGAAACCCGTTGACCTTGTCCCCATGCCTATCCATGCTAGAGTGTCGGAGTCGGCCGAGTCGTTTGCTAGGCATGTTAGGAGTTTGCATGACGACATCCGTCGTCACATTGAGGACAGCAATGCACGGTACAAGGAGTTAGCCGATGCCCACCGACACCACCGAGAGTTCCACGAGGGCGAATATGTCATGATTAGGGTAAGACCTGAATGGTTTTCCTCTGGAACCGTTAAGAAGTTGCAAGCTCGCGGAGCCGGTCCCTTTAGAGTGTTGAAACGCGTTGGATCCAATGCGTATGTTGTGGACCTGCCCGAGGAATATGGTATAAGCTCTACCTTCAATGTATCGGATCTTGTTGCATATAGGGACCCAGCGGTGATCCCTAGTGAGCCTTTTGAGCCATCTCCTCCCCTTGAGAGTGATCCCACACCTGAGTGTCCACTTCCACCTCCAGCCCCTTTTTCACGGCAGTGTAAGCACATAGATCGTATACTGGACGAGCAAGTGACAGTTACCAGGAGTGGATCCTACCCGCGCTACCTAGTGCGATGGAGAGGACGGCCCGCTACTGAGGACACATGGATCACACATGGTGAGTTGCAGCGGATTGATCCGGACCTTTTGGAGCGATACAGGAGCGATGTAGACCCTTACTCGACAGGGTCGAGTTTCTCCCACCCGGGGAGAATTGGTGCGGACACCCGAGCAGTTGATCGGCACGACACACCGAGCCACCGGTACCGCACACGGAGCACGACACGAGCCACCTCGGCGTCCATCTGGCTCGGAGACAGCCTGGAGACTCCGCCTTGAGCCTCCCCATTTATTATATTTAGCTAGACTTTATGTGTGTGTAATTTGTATTTATTTCGTTGCATTCGGTTTGCCATTTTGAGTGTAATAGAAGACTTATGAGCATTTCAGACCCCGTGGGCCCCACGGGCCCCCCGGGCCCCACCACATTGGGCCACCTCAGCCTAGGGTCCCACGTGGGGTCAGTCAACATGCCACATGGGGCATCTAGAAGTTTGAATGGTCAATTGTCCACATGGGGGACAAGGGACCAAAATAGTCAACATTTCCAACCAACACCCACCTACCATGTCAAGCTTGTTCCCCCCTAGTCAATAGGCTGTCCCCCCCTTATTTTTTTTAATTGTATTTTTGTGGAATGGTCACAAGCCATCCCAACCCTCCATCTCACACCCCTAGATCCAACGGTGGAGGATGGATTAGATGGGTGACCTATATATGCTTGTATTTTCCCATTTTGATGAATTAATGCCATTTTGAATCAAAGAAATTGTTGGAGCTCCAGCTTGGTGCGACCCTCTCTCCCCCCTTGCAGCTGTGAAGGTTGCCTCTGGAGGTGTGACTCCTCCCCTATCAGTTCCGGTCATCCTCGCCGCCGCCACGAGCCGCCACCGCACCACCATCGTCTTCATCGGAGTTCTACCTGTGCAGTACCACAGCCGCTTCCACGAAATTCAGCCATCAACCACGAGCTCTGATCGACCTGGGGATTTTACTGGAGGTTCCATAGGTGTCAAGGATATCCCAAAAAAAATGGTTTGTCATTCAGATCCCGTTCCATATTTTTAGATTTTCTTCCACTCTTCCCTTTCAGTTCTGCCAGCAGTCTGTCCAGATTCATCTCCGCCCTGAGTTTTAGGTCTTAGGTCCACTTTTTGATTTTCTTTGGTTCGCCCAATTTTACTGGATCTTCCTTCCACCAACCCCTTCATCCACAATTTTTTTTAAATTTCTAGTTCATCAATTTCATATTTTCCACAAATCGTTCTCAGATCCACCTGAAGTTCTGTCCACCCGTTCCCAGATCCGACCACCAGACACTCCAAAAATCCTATCAAATCACCACCACCTCCAAATCTAAATATCAAAATTGTCCCAACTTCGTGGTTTGATTATATACAACTTTGAAGAAGAGCTTGAAGTATGAATCCCACTGTAAGTAAGCGGTCAACGGCCGTTTACAGGGAACTGATGTGCTGAACTGAGAGTTCTAGAACTATGTAGCAGAGAATTGAAAATTAGTTAAGTTCCAGGTCCGCGCAGGTTCAGAGGAATCCACTGGTCCTAGGCTGGAGGATTTTGAGTCCTCTTTCCAACGGCGCTAGTTTCGTCGCATTCCGGCGACGGAGCTGATCGCAGCAGTTGATTTCACCGGAGCGTGCGCCTGAAAACAGCAAGCAAAAATCCGTGGGCAGCATTCCACAAGCTTGGAGATCGGAGTTGTTCGGCCACCGATCGGCGTTCCCGGCCAACCGCCTTCCGTGGAGGCGTGCCACCAGGGGTCCCCATCATAGTGGGACTCACTCCTGCAGATCCGGAGGCTAGCGCCACCCGTGGGCCCCACGGGCCCGCAGAACCCCGCCGTTCGGAAAGCACGAAAACGCGGAGTTCGGCACCGCCGGGCGACATCAAGATGCTGCCCGTCAACCCAATTCACGTGATTCCCGGGCCCCGCATGTGACCTTTTACCTCCCTGCGTGGAGTGGGTCAAATTATTGTACTGCTGTAAAATTGTGTTAACCGAGGGTCCGTGATTGGCCGGGGTTGTCTTCGCCACGCCGGGTGCGTGGAGGTAATGGTCCGAACCTCTTGGCGTTCATTTGCTTAGCTAGTATACGGTCTTTTGCCGCTGCCGAGAGTGTAGGTACTAGCCCGTGTGTCCATGTCACCGCTGTGAGAGTGAGAGTGACCCATCCCGTGACTCGATCCGAGTCCGAAAGTGAGTCTGACTACCTTGAACTCTGCCGGTTCCTTAACCGCGCACGATCCACGCTTTCCCTCGCATGGGACGCCGAGTGAGTTTGCACTTCTGTTAGCGACGTGTAGCCTATGGGAGCTCTCCGTGTCGGGCCTAATCTCTCTCCCATCATGTGTTGCTGGTCGTGTCCACGTCTAGAGTCCGAGGTCCATACCACGTAGAGTCGGTCCCCGTGTCCGTCCCGCATCAGTCGTGTGCCAAGACCGCCTCCGATTATCATCAGTTTTGCTCCAAATTCAATCCCAGTTTCTCTCCCGATTCCTCCTTCGCTCCTCGAGCAATTTTCTAAAATCTCCATCTCGCCCCCCCCATGGGCCGTCATTGATTAAATCTTTCTCTAATCTTGCAATTTCCACTCCTCCTGCTACTCTCCCTTCACGCTGCTTTCTCCTTGAAAAAGAAAATAAAAATGAAGGAAAAGATAAAAATGAAAAAAAATGCTGATTTTTCAACTTTCCAATCCTCCATCTCCATTGAGGAGACTTCTTATCTCTTTCCCGAGTGTGTCCCAACCTAGGGGCCGCTCTTTCAAGATTCCTTGATAGATCTCTTTTCCCCCTCTGGCGAGGGGTCTTTTTCTGTATCACCTTTTGTATCCACTTTTTCACCCCCTTCTTTTCTTTCTGATCAGGCTAGTTGCTCCTCCTCCTCTTCTTTTTCTTCTAATAAAAGTCATGGGGCAGATTCACATAAGAAATCCAAGGGTAAGGAGATTCCTCGCAGATTTTTATTAGAATTGGCTATCAGATGCCAAGCTTGTTTAGCAATCCCTGAGTTTGTGGAAGATCCAATTATCCTGCCAGAGTTAGAATTTGAAGATGTTGTTGCTTCTTATGAGGGTTTGGGCGTTTATGAAATCATGAATGATGAAGACCCTATTGAAGAGGGGGATGAAAGTTACGAAGAATATGAGGACGAGGCTGATGCTTTTGCTAGTGGTATGAGAAGATTCGACGAACCATCAGCCTCCATAGAAGAACCTACCAAAGAAATTAATCTGGGTACCGAGGAAGACCCTAGGATTGTCCTCATTAGCCAGAATTTGCCGCCCTCCGAGGAGGAGGCGCTCATTTTAGTTCTTCAAGAATACAAGGACACGTTTGCTTGGAGTTATGAGGATATGCCGGGATTAGACCCTGCGCTCGTTGAACATCGTCTCACACTTAAGCCAGGGTCTGTCCCGGTCAAACAACGGTTGAGGCGTTTCCACCCTAGCATGGCTTTAAAAATGAAAGAAGAGGTCGACAAACTCCATAAGGCTAGATTTGTTAGAGTTGTCCTTTACCCCAATTGGGTGGCTAACATTGTCCCGGTTATGAAGAAAGATGGGAAAGTTCGGATTTGCATAGACTTCCGGGACCTCAACCGAGCGTGTCCAAAAGATGACTTCCCCCTCTCTCACATTGATGTTCTGATTGATAATACGGCAGGATTTGAAACTCTTTCATTTATGGGTGGCTTTTCAGGTTACAATCAGATTCGTCTGTCTGAGGAGGATCAAGAGAAAACATCATTCACTACACTATGGGGGACTTATTGTTATGTGGTCATGCCTTTTGGACTTAAGAATGCTGGAGCCACCTACCAGAGGGCTATGATGGCAATTTTTCATGACATGATTCATATTTATATTGAGGTGTATGTGGATGACCTGGTTGTAAAATCAAGGACAAGGATTGAGCATCCTGGGGTTCTGGCTAAGGTCTTATAGAGATCACGAGAATATCATTTGAAAATGAACCCCAAGAAATGCGTATTTGGCGTTTCTTCAGGGAAATTGCTTGGTTTCATTGTTAGCAAGAGGGGAATTGAAGTTGATCCCAACAAGGCAAAGGCCATTAGAGATATGCCTCCTCCCAAGAATTTGAAGGAAGTTCGAGGATTAATCGGGAGGTTGCAATTCATTCGCCACTTCGTCTCTCAGCACTCCCAAAGATGTAGGCCATTTTACGAGCTTACTAAGCCGGGAGTCAAGTTTAATTGGGATGACAGGTGTCAGGCAGCCTTTGACGGATTGAAGGATTATTTGGCCAATCCTCCTGTTCTGAGGCCGCCAATTCCAGGCAAGCCACTTATTCTCTATGTTTCTGTCCTGGATGACTCCGTAGGTGCTGTCCTAGCTCAAGTGGATGAAGAAAGTAAGGAGAGGGCAGCATACTATTTGTCTAAACTTCTTAACCCCTGTGAGCAGAGATACTCAGCCATGGAGAAGACTTGTGTAGCTTTGGTTTGGGTAGTTCAGAAGTTAAAACATTAGTTTCTAGCTCACGAGGTTTACCTCATTGCTCGCATGAATCCAATTAAATTCCTCCTTGAAAAATCTGTCCTCACTGACCGATTAGCACGCTGGCAAAGCTTCCTTTCTCAATTTGACATCACTTACATTCAGCAAAAAGCTATCAAAAGCTACGCCATTACCGAGCACCTTGCTCATCACCCTCTCCCCCGTTTTGATCCTGTCAATTCGGAGTTCCCAGATGAAGAACTAATGTCCATCAATCAACCCCATGATCCTATGTGGACATTACATTTGGATGGAGCTCTAAATTCTCAAGGAAGAGGGATCGGCATGGTTCTTTTAACACCAGAAGGGGTCACCATTCCATTTGCTGCTCGGCTCACTTTCCCCGTCACCAACAATATAGCTGAGTATGAAGCTCTTTTGGCCGGTCTTCAAACCGCTCATCGATATGGTGTCACCCATTTGAGGATTGTCAGTGATAGTCAGCTCATTCTGCGCCAGGTGTTGGTCAAGTGCCGCACCATCAATCCTAAGCTCAAGCCCTACCAGGAACTTGCTTCAGCTTATGCCAAACTCTTCACTAAATTGATCTTCGTTCATGTCCCTCGCAGCCAGAACATCTTGGCTGACGCTCTCGCCTCTTTGGCTTCCGCTTTAGTTTTCCCTCCTGAGCGTGATTTTCATGTTCCCCTGATTCATCAGTGTGACACCCCAGCTATTAAGGATCACGCATTCCTTGATATTAGGGATCAAGTGCTTGAGAAGGTTAAGCTGAAGGAAGATCTTAAAGGTAAGGAAGTCATGCTTTTGGATTGGCAAGAAGATTTGACTGACGAACAGAAGCCTTGGTATTATGAGATTGCCAGGTATTGCAATGATCAGTCCTATCCCGAAGAAGCCACTGCAGAAGAGAAGAAAGTAATTAGAAGAGTGGCTCAACGTTATATTTTGGTTGGAGGTGTGCTCTACAGAAGAGGGCTCACCGGTGTTCTGTTAAGATGCCTCGATGATGATGAATCTTGGAAAGTTGTGGAAGAGGCGCATTCTGGAGTGTGTGGTGGTCATGTGAATAGCCAGATGCTAGCTAAGAAGATTCTTAGGCTTTGTTTCTATTGGCCAACTCTAGAAGAGGATTGTTCCATCTATGTTTGAAGGTGTGTTAAGTGCCAACTGCACGCCGACAAGATTCATTCTCCTGCTTCTTCACTCCATCCTACGTCCTCCCCATGGCCTTTTTCCATGTGGGTTTTTGATATCATTGGACCTCTTGGTGACTCGAATCTCCTGACCAAACAAAAGTCGTTCATCCTCACGGCAACGGAATACTTCACCAAGTGGGCGGAAGCAGAAGCTTACGTGGAGATCAAAGCATCAACAGTCTGTAAATTCATAATGAAGAACATCATCACGAGGTTCGACATCCCGAGTACCATCGTCACCGACAATGGACCTCAATTTATCTCTCAAGAAATCAAGGATCTCTGCAACAGGTATAACATTGCATTGCATCATTCTTCTCCCTACTATCCACAGGGCAATGGCCAGGCAGAGGCCACTAACAAAACTTTGATAAAAATTGTTAAGAAAACGTGTGAGGCTAATAAATTTTCGGATTGGCCAGACAAGCTAGTTGAAGCTCTCTGGGCCTATCGTACTTCCATTCGTACCCCCACTGGGCAAACCCCTTTCGCCCTTACTTATGGAATGGAGGCGGTAGTCCCTTACGAGATTCTCATTCCCTCCCTGCGAGTACAATTGGATAAGGAATTTTCTGTTGATGAACATCGTGATTCACTCCTGGCCCAATTGGAACTCGTAGATGAGAAGCGTCTGGTCGCCGCTGAGCATGCGCGCGTTTATCAAAACAGGCTCTCACGTTTTTGTCAAAAGAAAGTAATTGAGAGAAAATTTAAAATCGGTGAGATGGTAATCAAAAGAATTTTTGTAAAGTCGGGTGGCCCCCGCTCAAAACTCCAACCCAATTGGGAATGACCATTCATTATAAAAGATGTTTATCCTGGAAATGCTTATAAACTGGTTAATGATGAGGGCGAAGAGTTAACTCACCCTTGGAATGGTTTGTATCTTAAGAAATACTACCCTTGATTCAAAAATCCAAAAAAAAATATATAAATATATGTCTTCAAAAATCCAAACAAAAAGAAATATCTCCAAAAACTATAAAAAATAGAAATTCTCCAAAAAGTGAATAAAAATAGAAATTCTTCAAATCAAAAAGAGATCAAAATTGGTGCCATGGCACACGAAGGATCAATGTCCGAAAGGTCAAAATTCAGAATTCATTCATCAGTCTTGCTAACTTAAAAGGGGGTTGACTCACGCACACACTACACGCTTTATTCTTGAGATCAAGCAGTGCAAAATCCTATGGAAAGTCAAAAACCTGACTAAAAGTGAAAGACAATACCCGTTCTTTTCTTCTTCGGCCCATAAGGGAGGAAGGGAGACCTCGAGGCAGATGCGCCAAGCCTATCCGCCGCCCTAGTAGGTGGAAGTCACGGCCCAAAAGGGAGCAAATGCCACAAGCCCAAGTACAATTAGGTTTATTTTCATCAATGCAAATCAATTCCAAAGTGAAAGTCAAGTTATGAAAAGAAAAGCATGTCAAGAGGGCAAAGTCCCCGCAAGGAAAACCTTGGGCGTATGCATGCAATATAACAAGGGCAAAAAGGGTAATAAAGTTCCCTACGCCAAAGACCGAACCCCAACAGGTATAGGGTAGGGGAGGTAACTTTGCCCTGAACATTCCAGAATCCCTTATGGGCTTTCCTTATATTTTCTTCCATCCTTTCTATGTGGTAAAGTCGCAAACTAGCAGGATGGTCAAGACGGACTTAAGAAATTGCACTGTGCGAAATCTCGAATACAAGTCAACTATGAGCACGTCGACTCCCCTTTAATTACTCAAGAAAGGTTAATGAATTTTAAAATGGTGACCGTGTAGGACCGTGGTCTTGATAGCCTTGATACCCTTTTGCAGAATAATTTAATTAACGCCTTCTGCTAAGGCGCCTTTTTTGGAATTAACGTCCTAGATTAGGTCGTCTTCTTCAGAATAACGTCTCTTAGAGGGTCGTGTCCTTTTCAAAAATTAAATTCCATTTTTCAAATTAACGCCGTCCTCATAGGCATCTTTTTATATTAACGCCTTACTCTAAGGCGCATTTTTCAAGAAAAATCACAAAAAAAAATATAGATAAGTGAAAAGAAAAAGAAGAAAAAGAAAAATGCATTTCGTCACGATGAATGCTTGCATATGCATCTTTTATTTATGGTTTGCATATGTGTGCTTTGCATGATGCATCTCCCGCCATCAGCCATTTCATTTTGCCTTATTTGATTAAAGGCTTGGCCCCTTGACCCGTCATTTAAGGTCAAAATATTGCCACCCCTTGCTTATTGGGCAAGGGGCCAAGTCGAACAGATGAATTAACCTGTTTTATTCAAGTGAAAACCGCAGCTGCAGATACAGGGCAAAAGTAAAGCAAACACGAAGAACGTGGAAAGAGGAAAGTACACAAACACAAAGTCACAACCACACGAAGTGCTCAGGTAACAAAGAAATCTCAAATCTCATATATATACATCATGGCTATCATGTACAGGTGTGAGGGTGGAGAAGTAAAAGTAAGTCTCTCAGCTCTCGCCTCCACCCTCCTCTCTCCTACTCTCAACCTCCTCCTCGCCGTCCCGAGCTGGCGCTGGTGGAGGAGGCATGGGCCCCCGTGAAGAAGCCGGAACTCGAACGTGTCCCCCTGCCTCGCTCCTCTCTCGGAGGGAAGAACCCGCCACGAAGGTGGAGCTGGTGAAGGAGTACCCCGCAGCCCGCGCTCGCTCGCGTCCTCGCTGGAGACGCTCCTCGGACACTCGCAGTCGCTCCTGGGAAAGGATCAACTGGGTCCTCGAATCCGCCAACTCTCGCTCACGTGCCGCCAGCTGCTCCTGGAACCGGGCACGCTCTGCCTGGTGCTCCTCCCGCTCACGAGCACGCTCCTCGCGCTCCCGGGCACGCTCCCGTCTCTCCAGCTCAAGCGCCACGCGTAGCTCGGCCACGTCCTGAGGAAGCTCCTCTCGTCGCCTCAGGGACCTCTCAAGCTCTGAGATCCGCTGATCGCGGATCGCCAACTCGGTACGTACTGCCTGAAGCTGTGTCACCTGCAAACAGGTAAACAAGTCATCAATTCCACAATTAAATTCAATAATCTAGCAATTCAAGCAATGTATGATTGAACCACTCACCTGTGCGCCCGTCGCGCGGAAGCCCTCGTCAACGCAAGTAAGAGCGGCTCGAAGCTCCTCAGTTTGTAAAAATGATTTTTTTTATCAGTGCACAATTGTATAATCAATATTTGAATGAGGTGTTTTGGAATTTACCCGTGAAGCGAGGTCACGCTCTGCTGCCTCGGCTCATGCCACTGCTCCCTGCTGGGCACGCTGCATTCATTGAGATCGTCAATGGCTAATCACCAATAATTCAACAAAAACAAAATACATTTGCATATATAAATAATTTAAACACTCACCAGGGTCTCTAGGTCTGCCCGTGTGGTGGCCAGCTGGTCCTCCAGGCGGTGTAGGTGGGCCTGGGCATCTATCGCTGCTATGTCCCGCGCATCCTGCATCCATCACATGTTAGTCACATGATAGTCACATAAGCATTTGCATTTAACTTAGAAATAAGTGCATTCATACATACCCCTAAGACCCTCATCTGGGGTCGGCCGGCGTATACCTCCCAGTAGCGCCGGAGGTACTCGGAGATGTCAGTCGCGCGAGAGGTGACTCTGGTCCCGCCACGCTGCCAGTCGGCGTACTGCTCCTCGAATCGTACCCTCCAGTCGGTCGCCTTTGTACGACCGCGTGTCTTCTTCCCGATGCCCCGCGGCTCGCCTACCTCTACCCACTCCTGGTGGAGGCCTAGCGTCCTCCTCACCAACCTAAGCCGTAACGGCTCGATCTCGCTCAAGCAGTGAACCCAAAGCTCACGCTCGAAGCGAGGACGGCCCGCTACGACCCAAGGCTGGCCCTCGTCTGTCATCCCCTCGTAGGGTCTCCACTGCACCTGCATTCATAAACATACATACCATCATTTCATCATCATCATCATAAATTCAAAATAAAAGCAAAAGAAAAATGCATAGCATTCATACATACCAGCGAGGGAGGGAAGTTGCGGAGCTCCCTCCGTAGAACCCATAACTCGTAGCCGAGTGGGGCGCTGAAGACGATCGGCACCCAGCGCCATGCTAGAGGGAAAGCTCCCTCATTCTCAAGCCGTGGGTCAGCGCGTCCCATCGGCATGTAGAGGTGGCTCCAAACCTGCATCCATGCATTGCATTAATTAGGCATTCGCATGCACATAAAAATATACATAAAAGAAAAAAAAATGAAAAATGCATACCTGAAGAAAAGGTGAGAAGCCACTGACGGTCGTCTCTCGCCCTGTCCCCGTGGACAGGTCGGCCATCATGTGCGCCAGTAGAGCCGCTCCCCAGGCGTAGCTGCCAACTGCCTCCAGGTCCTCGATTATCCCTAGAAACCGGCAGTTGATGACATCGCCCTTTGTCCCGAGCAACAGCCTCCCCAGTAGCAGTAGCAAGAACCTCCTCAAGTCTAGGTCAGCTCTCTCCCTGTCGGCTGGGTCCTGGCAGTACACTGCCCTAGCCCCGTCTATCAACCTCTGTGAAAACTGCTCTAGGGTCTCTCCTGACCTGTGCCTAGCATTCCCCAAACCCATCACTGTGGTGAGATCAGTGCGGAAGATCGTCCTACACTCACTAGGCGTCTCATAGACCATCTCCAGCCCTAGCAATCTCTGGGCGAACTCAGTGTAGTCAGGGTAGGTAATCCCACTCACAACCTCACCGTCTACCCTCAACCCGGTGATCCTAGCCACATCTTCTAGGGTGGGAACCATGTGCCCCCATGGCATCAAGAATGCCCGGCTAGTCCTATCCCATCTCTTCCGTAGAACCTGGATAAGTGGTAGGTCTGGCCTGACTGGCTCTATGCTAAGGAAGGCACCGAACCCCATAGCATCTACCCTCGCTCTCTGGAACTCGGGGAGGCCGTAGTATGCTGCCCGGACCATGACCCATGAAATGCGCGTCCTCATCAGCCCCTACATGCATAGATAAGAATTGTTGGTTTAATTGTTGTGGTTATTCATGCTTATTTCATTTTGATTGCCCCAGGTTGAATGTTGATGTTATTGAAAGTAACGACCTTCCTCAGGTCGTTTTTTGTTGAAGTAGCGCCCTTAAGGGGGGCGTGGTTCTGTTTGAGCTTCTAGATAACGACCTACCCAAGGTCATTTTTCATCTATGAAACACCTTTATGTTGGGCGTGTGTTTGTGGTTAATTTCTAAAAATCCTAAAGGTTTTTCAATTCACGCCCTTGAGTAGGGCGTTTTCTATTTGGGTTCGTTAATTAATCAAATAATTAATGAATGGATGACCGCTGGTTTGGTCGTCTGTTTCTGAATTAACGCCCTGGTGTGGGGCGTGGTTTCCAGTTTTTCAGAAAATGAAATAAAGTAATAGCATGCGATAATTAACAGCATAATATGAAAATTAAAATGGGCGACATGCTTTAGGGCGTGTTCTCATGGGGTTAATTATTTTTCATGAATATAATCTAATTAACGCCCTTGGGTTGGGCGTGTCTTTTGAAATCGCGATGCCCCTGAGGGCGTCTTCTTTCTGGGTTGCAGGGTTTGCACCCGAGGGCTATGGAAAATCAGAAAAAAAATGAAATTAAAAATAAAATAAAATGGGAAGGGTTCGGGGCTTACCTTCTGGTGCTTCTGGTTTTGTGGTCGAGGCTTTGGCTGTCGTGGCCGCCGGAGTTGGCCGGCACGGGGAGGGGGCGCCGCCGTGGCCGATGGTTCATCACCTTCTCCTCCTCCTCCTCCTTCTTCTTCTTCTTCTTCACCTTCTTCCACTTCTTCTCCTGCTCCCTCTGTTCCAGCATCATCTCCTTCGTTGGCCCCCCGGCCTTCTTCGGCTTCGTCGCCGGCCGCCGCCGCCGGTGCGTATTCGATCATCGCCATTAGTTCTTCTTCGGCCACCGCAAGGGGGACTTCTTCCTCGCCGTGGGCATCGTCCCCCAAATCCACCACCTCTGGAGCGGCCACCCGTTGCCGTTTTAATCCGCCGCCGGCCATGGTTGGGGAGGGTGAGAGTGTGAGAGAGAGATAGAGGAAGAGAGGGAGGGGGAGTTGCGGTTAGGGTTGCAGAGGATGAGAAGAAGAGAAAATGGAACGGAGGAAGAAGAAGAAAGGGGGAAAGCCCTTGTTAGCATTCGAAAAGAAGAGACGCCCTGGGAAGGGGCGTGTTTTGTGGAAGTCACGACTATAACATGGGCGTGTTTATATAGTAGACGACGTTTCTCGAGGCGTCAATTTTATTTGCATGGGGAATGATAACCGTCGTCAGACGCATTCAATGGGCGTTGATTGATGTGATCGAAGTAATTATTATGGTTTTTACTCACGCCTGAGCTAGAGGCGTTACCTGATTGAAACGTGACTTTCCTGAAGGCGTTACTTTTGGAATTTCAACGAATATATTTTGGGAATTTGAATCGATTAACGCCTTGTTTTAAGTCGTTATTTAAGTAACGCCTACTCTTGAAGGCGTCAAATGTGTGCACAGGAATGTTGAAAGCGACCTTTGTCGAAGGCGCCCTTTTATGAATTCACGCCTTTCCTTGAGGCGTTATTTGGAACAGAATCACGGGTTTTGGAAGTTATTTGATCACAATCACATTGGCATTGGCTCAATCAGAAAACAATCTTTTTATTATTATTATTATTATTATTACTTTGAAAAGAAACATTACAATGCTTAATGAGCCGTCTTGGGCCTTAGCTTTCTCAAAGCTATTACATAATTTTTCCACTGATCTTTGTCTTCATCTAAGTTTTCTACAGGTTGATGAAGTTTGTTAATCTTCCATAGAGCTTGGATTGTGATAACCTCCTCCCCATCTTCATTGCTGCCTAAGTCTCTTGATTTGATTGGAGGGAGATGAGAGACGTCTTCTAGATGTTGCCTTGGAAGTCCAATTTGAGGAAGGCATCTGTGAGAGTTATATAGCACGAAGTCCGAAGCGCCGATGAGACGAAGGTCCGTCCCGGTGGAGAATCGTGCACGAAGTTCCTGCATCTTAAGTATTCCCGGGGCGCATGTAAAGAGGTTCTTTGGCATTACCCTTAGGTGCTCTCTCCATTCCCCTCTCTTCTTCACTTGAGGAATCCTGTTCATCACTCTATTGCTCATTCCGAGTGAGCCGGTCATGTAAGAGAGTGGGCTTTTTGAAAAGATTCTTGAGGGTTGTTGGGCCTCACCACATGGATCGAATTTGAAATGGAGATCAACCCAACTAGAGAGTGCTAGCATGCATCCATATATGGGTCTTCCCATGGCCGCCGAGGTAAGCCCGCTATAGAGATAGGCTAGGATAGCCGGTCTGACTCTTTCCTCTTCCCATAAGCTCATCACCGCGCTCAGTTGGGCCTCCTCTAGAAAGTCCTCCGTGGTTGGAAACAAGAGTGCACCTGCTAAGCACACCACGAAGGCCTTTGCTATCTTTTCTATCTCCTCCTCTTCCTTTGCTTGATCCGCTCTCTTGTACACCCATGAGGCGAGCTTCAAGAGGTTGATTCCTTTAGTGACCTTGATTTGGTTCACTATGTTTGGGCTAGATATCAATGAGGTTAGCAATTCATGAGAGGAGATTGGCCTTGGCATATTGGCCATCTTTTCTTCTTCTCCTTGTTTCATCCTTTTCAAGCCTAAGATCAACTCTAGTTCTTCCAATAGGATGGTGGCTTCAAATGTCGAGAAGAGAAAGGTATGAGTGGAAGGATGCCAAAGTTCAATCAATGCTCCTATGGCAGCCCAATTTAAGTGAATTTGGTCATAGTGTTTGGCATGGGTTACTAGGCCCAAAAGATGCCATCTTGCAAGGTATACTCTCATATCAGAAGAGAACTTGGAGAGAATAAGGGGCAACCACTTCACTTTTGTAAATCTCCTAGCACCAGGGACATTTGGGTAGTCCTGTGGAAAGAAAATATGGACAGTGCCAATAGTGCCAGATATGAGCATATAGTTTGACAGAAGGATTCAATAAAAAGAAAAGAAAGAAGATATAAGCAGAGAGATAAAAGCAAAGGAATTCACTAACCTGATGTTGAGCAACTCGGCTACAGATGTGCCCTTGGATTTCAGTCAACCTAGGGGTGGAAGACCTAGGTCTCTTAATCATCCTCTCCATTGTTTTGGCTTTGCAGAAGGAGCTCGGACGAGTGCCTGCGGGAGAAGAACAAGCAGAGAAAGAGAACAGAGCCGGCTACGGAGGTTCAGAGAAAAGTTTGCTTTGGGTTGAGGAAAGTAGCCTTTCTTTTATAAAGATTTGAGGAGGGCTTAAGGTTGTTCGGAGTTAGCAGGTTGATGGCTATTAGGATTTGGTTTTGCTTTCGATTTGGAAACGGAAGCGTTGGATTGATTAACGCCTTTTGTTAGGGCGTCAATTTCTGAATTGACGACCTTGCTGAGGTCGTGTTTTATGTAACGCCCTTTTATAGGTCGTTTACTCTTTGGCCTCTCGATGGGTTTCACGCCTTCCTGAAGGGCGTGTTTCATGTTTTAACGACTACATGTTAAGGCGCTTTTCATGATTTGACGCCATTCGGTGCAGGCGTGTTTTTATAAGCTTATGAATCTAGATATTCATGTGTGTTAATGAACTTAAGCGGTATTATTTCGTCGAATTGTTTTTTAATTGAGCACTTATGATCATATCATGATTTAAATGGAAAATTATGTTTGATTATCTTGAATTTCGAAAACTGATGAATTTTCAAAAGTGCAGAAGTTTACAGGATTAGAGGCGCCTGGGTTGCTCATGGAAATAACATCGCACTTGTATTTATTCGTTGTAAGCATTGGTACTATATGATATTTACATTATTATAGCATATCAAGGACCTTGTGGTTCTGGTGAATCTGGAATTTGAGTTCCCCTTCATCAAAAATAGTGATAATTCCAGGAGAGTCTTGATCACCCGGATAGGCCGTTGAGTCGTTCAAGGTTTGGGACGATGGTTCCATTTTCTGAGTTGATGCACGGACAAACGGGCCTCGGCTTAGTGTTGGCTCAGAAACTTGGATTCTTGACCAAATCTAGATGGCTTAGCAATATTATCCTTGATTATTTTCTATTTTTAGTTTGTTTTATCTTTTCTTTCAGCCCAGCATGCATCATGTAGGACTTTGAGTTTCATGCTGAAAATTTTCATATTATGGTAATAATGAAGGTCACTCGCTCTTTGTTGAGTTGACATGAGATATTCCACTCCAAATCAAGTACTTTGTTCTATCTGAAGCCGCTCAGGCTGGTTCCTTGAAAATATCCCTTTGTTGGATCTCCATCTCAATTCTCTTTATTTTTCTGCGAATTTACCTTGGTTGTAGCACGTCCACGTTGGCTGGTAACCGCTCTCCAATGGTCTTTCCCTATCGTGCCCGCGTGCACACCTTTTGCCTTACATTTTACTTGTTTAGTTTAATCTCTTTTATCCAGCAAATTGATGCCTTCTTGGAATCACTCGGAGTTGTTTCATTCAGAATCTTGAAAAGATTTCCATTGCTTAGTGTCTGAGGCGTGTCACATCACACCTTGGCATCTACTTATCAGTTCGTTCCACTGCATTCCATTTGTTGCACTTTCACTCCATTTTCATCTCACTCCCTTCCAAAGCAGACGCCAAGGCGGGGCAGCTGTAGACACGCCAAAAATGACGCTATGTTGATCAAATCTCATGTCACTATGATGACGCCCCAAGTGAACTTCAATATATTCATAATATGAAGTTTTTCTATTTTCTTGTGTGTGGTTTTGATTTATTTTTGCATTTTGTGTGATTCGCGACCAGAAGAGGGGCGTTATTTAAATAGCGACCTTGTCTAGGGCGTTTTCTCAAGAAAGGACGACTAAATGATAGGGCGTCAATTCCTGGTATTATCCGGTTTTAAAGAAAATTCAAAATCAATCTAATTATTGGTTAACGTCCTTCCTCAGGGCGTGTTTTAAATTAACGCCTCTATCTTAGGCGTGTTCTCATGATTTTCAAACAAGGAAGGTGTTATTGCCAAAATTAAGTCCAGGAAGAAACGCCCTGTGTTGAGTTGTGTTTTATGAAACGCCGTATGGGTATGTCGTCAAATCAAGAATTGACGCCCTACGCAAGGTCGTGTTTCACCGTTCGTGTCCTGCTTGAACTCCTCTTTCCTGTATAGAGTCCTGCCTCTAATGGTCTCCTTGCTCGAATTGGAGGTAGAGTCCTGCCTTCTTTGAACATTGTCTATCCTTATCTTACCAAATTCGAGCTTATCTCCCACTGAAATCCTATAAAACATGATCTGGGCGATCGAAGCAGAGGTGGACGATTTTTTCAGAGGTTGCAGAGGTTGACGATTCAAGAGTTTGAAGAGATTAGAAGAGAGGTTGAGAGGCTTGACGGCTTCCTCTGCTGCTTCCTGTCGTATCCTCGATTGAAGGATTTCGGCTTCCTCTGCATCTTTCTTCATTCGATCAACCGTGTCTCATTGGTTTCCCTTTACTGTCGACAGGGACAGCAGGGCTTCCTCTTGTTTCTTTTGATTTATCTTCATCCACTATTTTCCTTCTGTGTCTGCATCAATTCCATCGTCGTTTTCTTTTTCTTTTCACGTCTGCACTAGTTTTATCATATATCTCCCCTCTCCCTAATTCCTCTTTAGGGGTTTTAAAACCAAAATAATAAGGTGCGCATGTGGTTTTCTATTCATCGTCTTATGTTTATTTTGGATTGATACTACTTGCATTGGCTGATCCCTTTTCGTTTTGCTTTGTTTCATTGTCTTTTTTGCAAGGTAATCAAAAGGAGAACCCTTCTCATCGGCCGGCCGATTGAAGAAGGAGGAAGGAACTTCACATCATCCCGCGTTCCAATCTTCACCAGGTATTCGCGATCTCTTTTTACTATTATTGAGGTAACCCCTCTGGCGATCACATCTCCATATTTGCACTACGTGCAAGCTTTTTCTTCCCCTTATTTATGCATTAATCATCATTATCCCCTCCAAGTTTTTTTTATCACATCATTAATCTCTTGTGATTTTTTGTGTGGGATTTATGCCCATCCACAGACTGTGCTCTCAAAGTCTGTACATTGCCTTCAAGGTACCAAGTCTATACACTCTCCTGTTCACATCTCTGTGAAGTCTATACATTGCTGATCGAACGTAAGTCCATACATTCCAACCTCTTCCTACGTTCGCTGCTTTAGCTTCACTCCAAGTCTATACATTGGACTGCCAGTCTTTACCTACGTTCAGAGCCTCAAGTCTATACAGTGGTAAAGTCTGCACATTGTGCTTTGAAGCTCAAAGTCTGTACATTGGCTTCACATCTTCAAGTCTGTACATTGGCTTCGCATCTACAAGTCTATACATTGGTTTAGATTTTTCAAGTCTATACACTGGCTCATTCTTCAAGTATATACAGCCTGTCTTCATGTTCTAAGTCTATACATCGTTCCTCAAAGGCTAAGTGTATACATTGTCCATATTGCATTACATGCTTTATATCAAAGTCTGTACAGCATGCCTTGTTGTTCACAGCCTTCAAAGTCACATTGTATTGCGTCAACGCAGTGCATTGACATGTAGTGAAGTGTCAACGCATTGCATTGTGCATGCCCTAGCAAAGTCTATACATCGTCTGTCTGCATCAGAGTCTCATGGAGTCCATACATTGCACAGCCCTTCATATAGAAAGTCTATACATCGTGATGTCTTACACATTGGCTGATTGAATGATCTCAAAGTCTATACATCGGACTATTACAGCAAGTCTGTACATTATCCGTCTCAGTTAGCGTCTTATGCTTTGGGGCGAAGTCTATACATCCGATTGTTCAGCTTGTGACCAAGTCTGTACATTGGCCTTCACTTGCCTCAAGTATATACATTGCATGTTCATTCAAACAAGTCCATACATTGAGCAAGTATACACATTGTGTTTGTCTTGTAAAGTCCATACATTGATGTCTGTACGTTGGCTATAAACTGAAGTCTATACAACGTGTTTCATCTTCACAAGTCTATACAGAGCTCTTCACTTAACCTGACAACCCGATACTCTATCTGACAGGGATTCTTACCAAGATTGATGACCTGGCTCGTGATCCCAGGAGGACGAGGTGTGCAGATGCTGACACGTGGATGGAATTGTCTCGGATCTGGCGAATTCTTTGGGCGGGAAAACGTGGAAGCCACGCGCCCTTATCCACCTACTGCTGCTGCTATATATATATATATGTGTGTCTTCACCTTCTGTTGAAGGCTGATCGAGTGTGGCAAGTCTATACAGTGAGACTAAGTCTGAAGCCGCAGCCACCGAGATCCAGAGAAGAAAAGCAGAGAAGAAGATACAGAGAGAAAAGAGAGATGTGTTGAGAGAGTTCGAGAAGAGAGAGATGAGTTGAGAGGAGTCTATTGAGAGGTTGTAAGTTAGTCTCTTGGTTCAGAAACCAGAGCTGACTCTGCTCATACTTGAGCTACATTTGTCGTGTTTTCTTCATTTCTTTTGTTTCTGATTTTATTGCTTTCGATACCTTTGTTCTTCAAGCTGTGTATCAGCGGATGCAGTGGAGGTTTCCACTAGACATGTAAAGCTGTAATCCTCAGCTGGCGAGACTTGGTCTCGGACGGGTTAAGCTGTATTTCCCCAGCGGTTTGCAGAGGTGTATCCTCTGGACAGCAAGCTGTGTTGCTCAGCGGGCAGTGGAGGATTCCACTAGACAGCAAGCTGTGTTGCTCAGCGATTTGTAGGCCAAGCTGTATTGCCCAGCGGACGCAAGCTGTGCTACGCAGCAGTAAGCCATACTCGGTTGAGTGTGGGGTGGACGTAGGTCATTGACCGAACCACCTAAAATCTTGTGTGCATTGTGTTTGTGAGTTTGCTCTTACTGAATCTCTTGATTATCTTCACAGATCACTTGTGTTTTTGCTAAGTTTAGACACTCGAGTTAGTGTTTTAGTAGATCTACCTTTATTCCACATTTGAACCTACAACTGGTTTTAAATTAGGCTGTAGATCTATTCACCCCCCTCTAGATCCACACTTCATGGAGATAGACTGCATCCATCTAACTTCAACACTTGGTATCAGAGCCTAACTCTTCTACAGGGACTCATCGCCCGAAGAGGAAAGGCAAGATGGATGCTTGAGGGATGATTGTTGAAGGTCACTCAACTACAAAGCCCCCGTACTTCGATGGATCCAACTATGCATACTGGAAGAACCGTATGCAGGTCTTTTTAAAGGCTGAGGATTACGAGCTTTGGAAGGTAGTCAGCAAGGGACCTTATGAGCTGTACCCGAATGAGGAAGTTTGGACCAAGGAGGAAATCAGAAGGTCCACGCTCAACTGGAGTGCAATCAACGCAGTCCAATGTTCTCTGCATCCCACTGAATTTTCTCGAGTATCAGCCTACAATTCAGCTAAGGAGATGTGGGATGCACTGGAAGCAATTCATGAAGGGACTTCTCAGGTTAGAGAGACGAAGGCCAATTTGCTTGTGTCTGAATATGAAGCCTTCAAGATGAAACCCAACGAGACCATCAAGGAGATGTATGCTAGATTGACAACTATTACTAATGGCCTCAGAGGATTCGGGAAGAAGTATTCTGAGTATGATATAGTCAGGAAGATCTTGCGATCCTTGACTTCAATTTGGCACACCAAGGCCACCGTCATGGAAGAGTCAAGAGATCTGCACAATACAAGGGCAGATGAGCTAATTGGATCTCTAATGGCATATGAGATGAATCTGCCGAAGGTAGATGAAGCTGAAGAGAAGAGGAAACCGATCGCACTGAAGGCTGGTGCTAGCAAATCCAGCAAATCAAACCGATCCAGCTCTAGCAGATCGTCATCCGAGGAGAGCTTGAATGAACAAGACATAACTCATACTGAGATGGCTATGATGACTAGAGAGTTCAGGCGGTTCCTCAGGAGAGAAGGAGGACAATTCAACCGAAGGAACCATAGTGGCGGCCGGCAGGACACAAGGTATAAATCTAAACCTGCAAATCAATATGGAACTTACGTGTGTTACCAATGCAGGAACTCTGGCCATCTGAAAGCTGACTGTTCGGAGAACCAGAAGCACAAGGATAAATCAAATAGAAAGAACACGAAAGGAAGAGCCATGATCAGCACATGGAGCGATGAGGATGAAGGTTGTCTCAGCAATACTTCGGACAGTGAAGTTGAAGCTGAAAAACCCATCTGTCTCATGGCAACTAGCTCTGAAGACAGAGAGGAAGATTCAGATGAGGTAATTTCTCCATTTGATAATTTTACTATTGTTGAGTGGGTAGATGCCTATCATAAACTAGCTGATCAAGCAGATGATATTAGAAGGGAAAATAGGCATCTAAAAAGAAAAATAAATTCCATGCAAAATGATACCTCATTGTCTGATAAAATTGCATGTCTTGAAGCTGAAAATAATAAACTCAAACTCACATGTTCTGAATCAGAAGAAATCAAGAATGAGTTAAAAACTTCTAGGGAAGAGAATGTGAGGTTAGAAAAGGAAATTGATGAATGGAAACTGAAAATTCAAAAATATGAGAGTGAGATGAAGCTGGTGAATGAGAAATATGAAGCTGTCAAAATTGTGAATACTGAACTTAAGAAATCTGTTGAAGATATTCAAAAGGACAATGAGGAAAAGCTTAAGACCATTGAGAAAATGACCCAAGGTACAGAGAATATAAATGCTTTGTTAGGGTCAAAAGTTAATTTCAGAAAAGAGGGCCTAGGATTTAATTCTAGTGCAACAAAAACATTTGGGATGAAAACAATTTCATTTGTTGCTCAAAAAGAAAAGGGACCTCTAATTAGCATGAACTCAACCATTTCAATGAACAAAACTGCTAATCTGAAAAAACCCAGTGCTGAGGAGAAGGGCAAACAAAAGGTTAATGAGCCTAGTAGAGCCAGCACATCCAAGCAAAATCCCAAGGCTCAATCACAGGTTAGGGGTCAACCTAAACAGTCCTATAAACCCCATGTCAAGGCCACCAAGTCTCCACCATCACCATCACCATCACCTCTGAAGAAGACCCAATACACACCCATGAATAGGTCAGCAGGGTCCAAAGTACAGGGGAGACAGAATGCTGCCAGGAGTCAACCCAATTATTTCTATCAACCCAGAGCTCAGACTTACTACAATGCACAGCCAACCTATTTCAATAGGTTAGGTTGGACTAGAACTCCGGGAAGGTTTGCAGGTCTTGCATATCAGGCTGCACAATATCATAAACCTTACACTAGAAATTGGGTTAGTGGGTATGGCAACTGGTCACCTAGAAATATGCATTATTTCAGTCACCCCAAGAACTACTATGGCCAAAACTTCGTGAACACACCCTGGCCAAGGCACTGGCAAAGAAACAACACTGTCAATAATTATGCTGGTGTAAATAAGAAGAAAAATAACAAAAAGAAAAGGAACAACAATAGAAAGAAATCTGTAGGATCCACTGAACAAAATTCTTTCAAACAAATGTGGATACCAAAAAGTCTGCTGTCTTGCTTTACTTCTATTCCATCTTCTCTGGAGCCCAATCAGACTTGGGTTCCAAACTCATTTACCTGATTGTGTATGCAAGTATGTCTGGCAGTAAAGGACAAATCTGTGGTACTTGGATAGTGGCTGCTTCAGGCATATGACAGGAGATAAGGCCATAAATTCAAAAGCTAAAAGAGATTGGAGGCCTTGTCAACAATCTGATGGAACACTAAGGGTAAAAATTAATCAGTCAGGTAAAGCAGGTAAGTGACTTATCTTCAGAATTGAATTGAGAAAGTAATGTCGATTTGATTGGTTAATTCCTGACTTTCTCTTCTTGTCTAGCTGATCAGTCTGCATTCCAGACTCAGCTACTGAATTTAAATTCTGCACATAAGCTGATGATTCCCTTATCTATGCATACTATTGCACTGTGTACACTGAATGCTAGAAACTGAATTGTCTTGAAGAATTGATTGCTCCCGAATGATGCTCTCTGAATGAATAAACTCTCTGATGGTTTTGTGAATGCTGATGTTGCAACAGACTCATGATCATGCATGACACTCATACTTTTCATGATCATCGTTGCATATCATTTAGTCATGAATGTGTCTAAAATCACATGCATATTAAAACTGCTTTGAACTGCTTTTCTCTGCATAACCGTGGTATATTAAATAGTAAGCTACTAAAGGGCAGGGAAATTTGTCTGGAGGTTCTTACTATGTGTGAGATGGTCATTGAGACCAGGTTCTCCGCCTAGTACCATGGGTTATATTGATTGATAGGGCAGTCTGAATGAGCATGAATTTCAAAATCCCTTGTTCAGTTTTCAGTGAAGACATTGCATATATTCAGGGGGAGTTTGTTGAGTCTTTGCATGCCTTTGCATATCATTCATTTATGACCTATGCATAAGCTCTCTCTCATTTAATTCTTGCCATTCATTAGCAAAATTGCACGCATATAGACAGGGGGAGTATTGTTAGAAATTCAGAGTGGTCATCAATTCTATTGAATCATTTCATCCTTGACTCTAAATGATTGAGTCTGACATATGGCAATCTGTTAGTAAGTTCTGATTTCTAAGCAATAGAAAACAGACTTCTTCTCTTATAAGAATTTTAAATTACTTAAAGACTGACTTAATGGTTTAAATTTTATAATCATTGAAGTTTAAAGATTGCAATCAGTAAATAAGAAAGCTGAAAATTGATAAAACTCTCAACCCCTTTCTTATTTCATGTCAGACAAAGCTAATCATATCTGAAATCTGAAAACTCATCTGAAATCATGTTAGAGAAGGTAAGTATGTGTATTGTTCTTAAACAAGTCACTCTGAAACATATAAAGGACAGCTAAGAAAGATATTGAAAAAATATTGAAAATCATTGAAAATTAACATTGGCAGAGCAATGACTGGTAAATCACTGAGAAACTGAGTGATCCATCAAAGAAGTGGACAACACTCATGTCATGAAGTGTATCAGCTATCTCTGTATAAAATGATCAAAACAGCAGGCTGGTTTCACTGAGTACCTGAGGGTAACTGGCGTCTGATAAACGTGTACTCTCACACAAAAAGGTGTAAATCAGTTCTGTTGAATTTGATCATAGGCAGAATTGTCCATCTTGTTGAGTATCTAGGGGTATTGGCGTCTGATAAACGTATGCCCTTATGCAGAAAGACTTATGGTACCTGAATGCCCTAAATGAACTAATATTGATAATGATGTTCTTTCAAAAGAAAATTCATGGATGTCAATGTGTTTATTTTCAATACATGACCTAGCATCTCTTAACAACTTTTAATGAGTATATGAAAGTAGGATATTTTGAAACTGAATCTTTCATGCAAATGTGATTCTGGTTTATTGTTTTATCATGCACAGCCAACTTATCCATTGATTGTAGTGCATGAACTCAAAATTTATAACCTTTAAACCAGACTTCTATCTGAAAGTAGTTTCTAAATTCATATGACTGAAGACTCTGTACTTTAGAATGCTTATTCCTGAACTACTTGTTCAGAATGCCAGTCAGATGATCTCTCCTACTCCCTCCCTTGTACTCACTTTCCCTCCTCTTTGTTGATGGCAAAGGGGGAGAATATTGTCTGAATTCAGGGGGAGTGTATGCATCTGCATCATGGTATGGAAAAAAGGGAAATTTTGTTAGCAGGGAGTTGCTCACATTTCGTAGCATGTAGCATGCATTCATAGCATCTGCATAACAATCTGAATAACAAATCAAGTCTTTCATCAAAAATTATATCTGTATAACAGAATGTTGCTATTCCATATGATAGGGGGTTGCCATCATCAAAAAGGGGGAGATTGTTGTGACTCCTCTGTATTGATGGTGTTGACATGTACTTTATTTCATATGGCAACACATTATTTTGATTGATTGGCAACACTGTTTATGTTTTGATGAAATTGATTTTATCAGACTGTCTTTGTGTTCTATGCATCTCACAGGTTAACACACTGCATTACACTTCAAGTCTGTACAGCCGTCTCTTGCATTGCGTCTCGTGCATTGTTCATTCGTAAAGTCTGTTCAGTGAGCGTCTCATTGGTGAAGTCTGTACACTCACCAACTGAACTTCAAAGTCCATACATTGGCATTCAGACTAGCAAGTCTATACAGCGTCCGATTGTCTAGAGTCTCTTGAAGTCTGTACATCGGACTGCTTGCAAAGTATGTACATTGGACGGTGTCAGGCGAAGTCTGTAGAGTCTAAGGCAAAGTATGTACATTGGACGGTGTCAGGCGAAGTCTGTACATTGAGCGTCTCAATGAGCGTCTCATGAAAGTCCACACATTGGCACATGCATTTACTGTAAAGTCTAGACAGTGGACCATCTTATTCAGCGTCTCAATTGGACTAAGTCTACACAGAATAAGTGTGGACATTGGACCGTCTCTATTTGCGTCTTATGCCAAGTCCGTACAGTGTCCATCAGCATGTAGAAGTCTATACAGTCCACCGTCTTACCCAGCGTCTCATGCAAGTCTGTACAGCCTTTGCGTTTCAAAGTCCATTCGTTGCACTCTCAAGTCTGTACAGCCGATCGTCTCAGTCAGCGTCTCACAGTTCCAAGTCTATACACTGGACTGTGCTCTCAAAGTCTGTACATTGCCTTCAAGGTACCAAGTCTATACACTCTCCTGTTCACATCTCTGTGAAGTCTATACATTGCTGATCGAACGTAAGTCCATACATTCCAACCTCTTCCTACGTTCGCTGCTTTAGCTTCACTCCAAGTCTATACATTGGACTGCCAGTCTTTACCTACGTTCAGAGCCTCAAGTCTATACAGTGGTAAAGTCTGCACATTATGCTTTGAAGCTCAAAGTCTGTACATTGGCTTCACATCTTCAAGTCTGTACATTGGCTTCGCATCTACAAGTCTGTACATTGGTTCAGATTTTTCAAGTCTATACACTGGCTCATTCTTCAAGTATATACAGCCTGTCTTCATGTTCTAAGTCTATACATCGTTCCTCAAAGGCTAAGTGTATACATTGTCCATATTGCATTACATGCTTTATATCAAAGTCTGTACAGCATGCCTTGTTGTTCACAGCCTTCAAAGTCACATTGTATTGCGTCAACGCAGTGCATTGGCATGTAGTGAAGCGTCAACGCATTGCATTGTGCATGCCCTGGCAAAGTCTATACATTGTCTGTCTGCATCAGAGTCTCATGGAGTCCATACATTGCACAGCCCTTCATATAGAAAGTCTATACATCGTGATGTCTTACACATTGGCTG
Organism: Amorphophallus konjac; assembly: GCA_022559845.1. Taxonomy (NCBI): domain Eukaryota; kingdom Viridiplantae; phylum Streptophyta; class Magnoliopsida; order Alismatales; family Araceae; genus Amorphophallus; species Amorphophallus konjac. The sequence continues at coordinate 114,759,004 of CM040121.1, forward strand.
ATTGAATGATCTCAAAGTCTATACATCGGACTATTACAGCAAGTCTGCACATTGTCCGTCTCAGTTAGCGTCTTATGCTTTGGGGCGAAGTCTATACATTTGATTGTTCTGCTTGTGGCCAAGTCTGTACATTGGCCTTCACTTGCCTCAAGTATATACATTGCATGTTCGTTCAAACAAGTCCATACATTGAGCAAGTATACACATTGTGTTTGTCTTGTAAAGTCCATACATTGATGTCTGTACGTTGGCTATAAACTGAAGTCTATACAATGTGTTTCATCTTCACAAGTCTATACAGAGCTCTTCACTTAACCTGACAACCCGATACTCTATCTGACAGGGATTCTTACCAAGATTGATGACCTGGCTCGTGATCCCAGGAGGACGAGGTGTGCAGATGCTGACACGTGGATGGAATTGTCTCGGATCTGGCGAATTCTTTGGGCGGGAAAATGTGGAAGCCACGCGCCCTTATCCACCTGCTGCTGCTGCTGCTGCTGCTGCTGCTGCTGCTATATATATATATATGTCTTCACCTTCTGTTGAAGGCTGATCGAGTGTGGCAAGTCTATACAGTGAGACTAAGTCTGAAGCCGCAGCCACCGAGATCCAGAGAAGAAAAGCAGAGAAGAAGATACAGAGAGAAAAGAGAGATGTGTTGAGAGAGTTCGAGAAGAGAGAGATGAGTTGAGAGGAGTCTATTGAGAGGTTGTAAGTCAGTCTCTTGGTTCAGAAACCAAAGCTGACTCTGCTCATACTTGAGCTACATTTGTCGTGTTTTCTTCATTTCTTTTGTTTCTGATTTTATTGCTTTCGATACCTTTGTTCTTCAAGCTGTGTATCAGCGGATGCAGTGGAGGTTTCCACTAGACAGGTAAAGCTGTAATCCTCAACTGGCGAGACTTGGTCTCGGACGGGTTAAGCTGTATTTCCCCAGCGGTTTGCAGAGGTGTATCCTCTGGACAGCAAGCTGTGTTGCTCAGCGGTCAGTGAAGGATTCCACTGGACAGCAAGCTGTGTTGCTCAGTGGTTTGTAGGCCAAGCTGTATTACCCAGCGGACGCAAGCTGTGTTGCGCAGCAATAAGCCATACTCGGTTGAGTGTGGGGTGGACGTAGGTCATTGATCGAACCACCTAAAATCTTGTGTGCATTGTGTTTGTGAGTTTGCTCTTACTGAATCTCTTGATTATCTTCACAGATCACTTGTGTTTTTGCTAAGTTTAGACACTCGAGTTAGTGTTTTAGTAGATCTGCCTTTATTCCGTATTTGAACCTACAACTGGTTTTAAATTAGGCTGTAGATCTATTCACCCCCCTCTAGATCCACACTTCGTGGAGATAGACTGCGTCCATCTAACTTCAACATGTACTTCTATGGGGCTTCGAGAATAGAAACAACCCCGTCTGGGCATACAAAAGTACGGGCCGAGGTCGACATCATCCTCAAGTCTCCGGAGGGAGAGGTGTTACACTCCTCCTGCTCCATCAGCAAGCCCTGCATGAATAATGAAGCAGAGTATGAAGCTCTGATCATCGGCCTCCAAGTCGCTTTGCAAATGGAGATCAGAATGCTACAAGTATTTGGCGATTCACTATTGATCGTCAAGCAGGTCCGAGGACAGTTTGACGTCCGAAAGCCTGAGCTACTCCCTTACCACGCTTAGGCGAAACGGCTCATGGAGTAGTTCTACCTCATTGAGATAGGCCACGTCGCCAGAGGAGAAAATGCACAAGCCGATGCACTGGCAAAGTTGGCAAGTTTATTGGCGGTACCTCCAGATGGATCCCTCATCATCCGGGTGGTAAATCAGCACCAAGTGCCTAGCATGATAGAAGAGCCGGAAGAGGAAGAACTCGAGGGCGCCATAGCAGAGGCCATCAGCTTACCCGACTGGAGGGACCCCCTTATGTAGTGGTTTAAATATCAGCAGCTGCCCAGACAAAGTTAAGAGAAGATCAAGTTGATCAGAACAAAGCACCCTTATGAGGTCCGGAACGGAATCTTATTCGAATTATGGCGGATGCCAAGCGAAAGGTACTCCTCCGATGCCTATCCACCGGAGAAGCTTGGAAAGTCATGAAGGAGGTTCACGCCGGAACAGCAGGTGCACATCAGGCAAGACCGAAGATGAAGATTGAGATAAAGAAGCTTGGCTACTACGGACCGACAATGTTTGGCGACTGCTGTAAGTATGCTAAGTCTTGTCAAAAATACCAGGAGCACGCGACGGTGCCTAGGAGACCGCCCGTGCCGCTGCATCTAATAGTGCCCAGCTGGCTTTTTACCCAATGGGGAATAGACATTGTTGGTCCACTACCTACATCATCCGCTGGGTGCAAGTATATTTTGGCGGCAACTGACTACTTTTCCCGCTAGGCGGAAGCTGTTGCTCTGAAAGAAGTGACAAGGGAAATCATCATCAGATTTGTCCGTTGCAACATCATATTCCGGTTTGGCACCCCTAACCGAATTATCTCAGACAATGGTAGCCACTTTCACAACCAGAAGGTCTACCGGCTAGCAGAGAAATACAAGATTGACTGGAGGATGTCAACCCCTTATAACCCACAGGCCAATGGCTTGGCTGAAGATTTTAATAAAACTCTTTGTACTCTCCTGGCCAAAATCGTTAATTCCAACAAAAGAGACTGGGAAGAGAAGATGTACGAAGCTCTATGGACATATCGAACTGTATACAAAACTCCAACGGGTTGTTCACCCTTTTCCTTGGTGTATGGCTCAGAAGTAATTATCCCCATCGAGTTGGAAATACCCTCCCTAAGGGTCTTAATCCAACACAGGTTGGTCCGGGAAGAGCAAACAAATGTCGAGCGAAGGCTCGAAGAGCTCTCCAACTTGGAGGGGAAACGACTCCAAGCCCAGCAGAACATCCAGGTCTATCAGGTCCGAATAGTGCGTGCCTTTGACAAGCTCGTCAAGGAACGTGAATTCAAAAAGGGTGACCTCGTTATGGTCAAGAGAAGAGAAGTCATGGCTTCCAACCCCAAGGGCAAGCTAAATGAGAATTGGCTTGGACCCTATGTAATCTAGAAAGTTTACGAGGGCGGAGCCTATGTAATCGTCAATCATCGGGGGGAGGTTCAATTTCCACCCCTTAATGGTAGACATTTGAGGTTGCACCATGCTCCGATTCTCCCATTCAATGAATAATACATTTATCCACCCCGCCGCAGGTGAATTTACGTTACTATTGTCCAGATGGCTTGGCCACTATTTACCCTACTTTTTTTTTAAAAAAAAAAAGGAAAAAGAAAAACAAGAGAAAAGGAGGAAAAAAAGAGAGAGAAGAGAAGAGAAGAAACAAGAGAAAAAAAAAAGAAAAAGGGGGGAAGGAGAGAGAAAAGGGGAAGAGGAACCAGTCCCCCGTGATTAACACTCACTCTTGTTCTCAAGAGCACATCAAAAGACAAACAAACCATGTCAACCTGTGACATCTTGTCGGCACTGATGAAAAAAAAAACACCTCACCCGAACCTTCGGTTTGGGATTGGGGAATGTTGCGCAGGTTTTTATGCTGATTAACCGAGGTGAAGAAAGGGAAACATCGGTGAAGAAAAATACGGGAGTTTGATGTATCTCGGGTATCCTCCTTGCGGGTGCATGCCTCTCACGGCGGTACTGAGCACTCTCCATTCACGGAAAGTCGAAAAGGGTCGAATGGCACGTAAGTGTCGGGATAAAGGTTAACCGGATAGGGTGCGGGCGTGCCAGTCGATCTCTCGACAATCACTCATGGAACTAAGGTTTGACCGAGGAAGCGCCACTAGGGCGCGGCACGTGGGCTCGGGCGATCGGGTGACACGTGGAGAGAAGGGGTTCCATGGGTGCGAGTGCGTAGGCGATTGTAGGAATCGTGTATAGGACGTCTTTCCCCACCGGTCGCAAGCAACCGGTGTTTATTTACATCAGATTGAATCTGAATACCTTCGTTCCATGCTGAAGAAAAGTTGGTATATATGTCTGAAGCCGTGGGTAGAGGGCTGGGGGTATTCAGCAGCTATGGGTGCGCGTTAAACTGAGGGGTGTTTACTGGGGGTTAGAGTGTCATGCACGGATGCCGAGTGGCATATAGAAGACTGGAGGCCGGGATGTGGGTGTGAGAGCACTCATCTAATCGGCGGTGTTGTGCTGAGACGTATATATTCTTTTACAGGACGGCCGTAAAGGCCAAAGTACAACTGGCTCATGCCACGGGACAATTCCGACACGTGGGTCGGTCCCCGGGTCGATGCGTGATGAATGAATACTTATGTGTTTTATAGAGGGCTCCTCCCGTGACGTGGTCCATGGCCGCGTTGCCGAGCGGGGGGCCTATGACTGGATAACTGAGGGGATACATTCATCCGGTATCTGAGCGAGGGTCGGTCGCGACTCGAGTTGAGCGGTCGGACATGGCCTCGTGACTGCGGGTGAGCATAAGATCATGGCGCGCGTGTGGTTGCCACCGACGGGCGTTGATAAGCGTCCATTTTCTATGATAATTTATTACATGTACACCATTTTATGTGCATATAATTAGGTAATTATGCATGATCTATCGTTAATCTCAACTTCGCATGTAGATTGGACCTTTCATGCAAATTAATTAATTTGGTGATTTTATTTAATAAAATAGAGTTGAGAGTCATGAACATTAATTCTCCATTGTATAATTATGAGCAATTGTGATTCATGTGCACATTATAGTAATTTTTATAGACTAAATCGTAATTATATGTATGCAGGACACCGAAGGTAATTGCAAAAGAATCTCGGGGCAAAACTGTCCTCACCACTTTGACCAAGTCAAAAACATATATTTTGGTTGGAGGGAAAAGAAATTTCAAAATTTTAAAATTGAGGAAAAGAAACACATATTTTGGTTGGAGGGAAAATTGAATTCAAAGTTTGAAATAAAGGAGAGACATGATGAGCCTTCGGAAAGGGGGTGCCCAAAGTCCAAGAAACGGGGTGCCCACCTACTTTTTCTCTTCCCCATACATCATATTCCACTTGAATCCCAGGCATCCATCTCCTTTTGATAGAATCTCCACCCTCCATCTACCCAACTTTCCCTATAAATAGCCCATGATAAGGAGGAGAAAGGGGGTTCTTCTTTTGGCAATTTCATTCCCAACCTTAGGTCGCCAATTTCTCCCCATTAGGTTCGTTTTCTGCTCTTGCACTCTTCATGTAAGTTCTTCAATTTTATATTATCTACAATTTCTTCTTCTGCATCCTCTTCTAATTCCTTCTAGTTTTTACGGTATTTCGTATTTTTCACTGTACTATCCTATTCATCTGTGAATCAGTGTTTCTATCTGTTCTTCCTCTTGTTTCTTCACTTTCTAATCATTTTCTCCTCTTGCTGTCTTCATGAAAGATCTTTTTTTTAAGTGTTCTACAATTTCCTCTTCGACATCATCTTCTAATTCTCTTTGGTTTGTAAGTTATTTCTCATTTTTCAACTTACTGTCTTATGATTGTACTGTTCATCCGAGGTGCTAGTTTATGTTATTCCTCTGTTTTGAAGCCATTCTGCTCTTTTTTTCTATCTGAGTTCTTCATAAAAGTTCTTTCCCTTCTGTAGATCTAGATTTTATTCTTCTATCACTTCCTCTAATTCCATCACTTTTTAAAGTTATTTTTAATTCTTCTCAGTTTAGTTTTTTCTACACAGTTACTGTTCATCTGTGCAGATCACTTCCCTTCTTCCTCTGATTTCACCCTCTTCCTCACATTTTCTCTCTATATGCCCTTCATCAAAGTTCTTTCTCTCTTCCCACGCTTCAACTTTTTTTTCTTGGGCACCCCCTAATTCATCGTGGGTTCAAAGTTATTCACCCTCCAAAGGCAGCTTCAACGAGGAAGGTGACTTCCTCCCGGTGTAGATGACATCTCCTGCAAGGTGGTTCGTGATCCAAGGCCAAGAGAGGACGGCACCGTCATAACCATTGCTGCTACAATCTCCAAAATCTAAACTCCAGGCTTTTCTTGTTCTTATTACTTTTGTGTTATTTCACTTCATTGTAATCTTGTTGCGTCATTAGTGTAATCTTGTTTCGCATTTCATGTACTCTTTCTTTTAAGTTAATAAAAGGAGTTGTTCTTTTGACCTAGTTCTTGCTCTTCTTCCCTCTCTACCTCTTTCTTCTATCTCTTCTTTCCACTTCATGCAATTATTTTCTATAGCATAGGCGCATACTCATAGGTGTTTTCAATTAAGTGTTTGGTTTGTTCATCATTTCACTATTTTCTTTAAGCAAAGCCAAATCACAAGTGTTTTCCAAAGGACTTCAAGGTTTTTAACTCTAAAAATCTCTTCTTCCATGTGGAATTGACCCTTCTCACCACCTTATTACGTCTTAGTTTCATCTAGTGCGAGTTAGAATTTTTAAGATTGATACGTGTGTTTTAAACGATGAACTTTCACGTTATCAGGCGTGCGAACGGAAATCCTGGCATGACGGGATGTCCGCTCATATCATGACGTCTCACATACGGTGGGTGTTGACTCGCGTGTGACGGTTACATACTGCGTGAGGGGAGTGCGAATGACATACCCCCGGCGTATGAGACCGCCGAACAAGTCACCCACACACAATTCTCCTTAGCTCCGCGCTCGAAGTCTTGTGCTTGTCGGAGTGCGGATCCCTTGAGTTGCCTTGAATTGCCTTTGAATGCCTCTCCTCAATGCCTTGCCCCCTAGGGGGTTTTTATAGGGAAGATGAAGGGTCACAAGGGGGTTTACGCGGACCAGCTAAGGGGGGGTAAGCTAGTCCGCGTAAACCCAATGGAATAATGCACTGGGTTACGGGCTGAGAGAGAGGAGGGAAAGAGGTTTACGCGGACCAGCCAGGGGGCCCTGGCTGGTCCGCCTAAACCCCCAAGGGTTTAAGCGGGCTGGATTTTTCTTTTTAAAAAAATATATATTTTTTGGTTGAATGGGGGTTTACGCGGACCAGCCAGGGGGTCCTGGATGGTCCGCGTAAACCCCCCCCAGGGGGGTTTAGGCGAGTTCGCAAGGAGAGAGGGGGGGCTGGTCCCCACCCTATAAAAATTGATTTTTGGGCTTTTTCTTCCCAATTTGACTAATGACAAGTGGGTGAAAGCTACGTGGCGGCTTGTGGATACTTGTGCGCGTTGACTTGAGGACGAACCCGTCGTGCTGTTGCTTTGCGCTTCCACGCCCGCGCGTCGACCCCTCGAACTGGTACGGCACACGAACCGCATCGTAGGACCGTAATTGAGCGAACCGGAGCTGAGTGGGGTCGTGGGACCACCGAGCTGGAGAGAGGGGCGCGGCCCCCAGGGAGTTCGCCCTCCCTAGGGCGCGCAGCCATGCCCCCGGGGTGAATTGGCCCCGGGCCGGCCGTAACCCCGGAGGATGGCCCCCGGGGGTCTTCTTGTGTTGCCTGGGGACGTCATCTGATGGACTTTGACCTTCGGGAGGCTGACATGGGCCCGTGGGGCTGTTGTTCCTTGAGTCGGAGTAGCCGCTCACAAGGTGTTCGGGTAAATGCCCTATACACCCCGGGTTGCCGAACGAGCCGTGTAAGTGGCCGACGGGCCTTGGATTTGGCCTAAGGCCATGGGTAGAAGTCCGTAGGGGTTGGAAGGAGGTATTTTGGGCCCATGGGCCTTGCCTTGTGCTACGTGCCATGTTGTACGGCGGGTTGGCAGGGTAGCCTAGGGTTGGCCCGAGAGCTAAGGTTGAGTGGCATGTTGCCACATGTCTGAGGGTCGGGGGTGGCCCCGACTTGCTGGGGGGTCGTTGTAGGACCCAATTAGTGAGCTGGAGCCACGGGGTGGCCCGTGGGTTGGCGTAAAAGGGTTGAAATATACGTGCCCACAAGGTGTTCGAAAAAATGCCGAACACACGTGTGTGAGCCGTATGTACGTACTGTGGGCCTCCAAAGCCTGTAGTTGACTTGCTCGGGTCTCCCTTTGACCTTGGAGGGTTGAATGAAGAGTCTCAGAATGGGCCTGCGACTCTTTTACTGGATGCCACGTGGCGTGGCTTTACGTCGGGGCGTCCCCGGGTGGTCCCGGGCGGCCATATAGAACTCGGGCAAAGCCCGTATGAGAGCGGCCGGGATTGACCCCGAACACTTGCTTGTGCCGCCGCGTGTCACGGTGAGTTGGTCGGGACCCTTGTGGGGACCTTTAGGGTTGTAGAAAGGATTAGGCAGTCCGTGCCTTGGAGGTTTTTGGGGAAATGCCCGAACCCTTATTCCTTGTCATTTTGGCTGGGAAATAGTCTGGGTACAACAAATGCCCCCCACGGGGCGTGCGTCGGTGGCGGGGACGAGGGCGTACGGCCCGTGAGATCCTCTTCCTAGGTTGTTGTAGTTGTATTTTGATGCTTCATATGTCTTTGTTTTGTTGTGTTGTACATGTGTATTTTCTGGTATGCTGACTATTTTTCTGGGTGCATTGTCTTGCAGCTATGGCACGCTTCGGCAGAGATGGGCGGGTCCTAAGGCAGATGGCTCAGGAAGAGGATCACTGGGTACAGCGGACTGATCGATCGATGTGCCCCTTAGATGCACCCGTGATCACCGCGACTGGTGTAGAGTAGCTAGACCGGGGCCATACGGTGGTGGCTGAAGGTCCGCTTGGTGAGAGGACAGCTGGAGCAGGGGCCGTGGAGGTGGCCAAGGTTCTGGAGGCGGGTGAGCTGTACAGTTACGACCGGAGCGGGGGTTATCCATTGGAGTTCCCCCTGGATCGTCATATGCTTGAATTCATCCGTGGCTATGTCCCTCCTGGCGTGGAGGAGGGCGACTCGCAGATTCCGGGAGCTTGCCACCGGCTTGAGTAGGCCATCCTGATTGGTAGGGACAGCCTGCTTGGTACCACTTTCTGCAGCTACCCGAGCTTTTCAGAGGACTACTGGAGGCAGCGCCAGTTTCCCAGCATCGACTAGCTGGGGTTCTTTGGTATGGAGGAGCAGTCCGGAGTCAGAGTTGGGCCGATTGGCCCCGTTAGCTAGATTTACACGGCCACCATCGCACGGAGATAGAGGGAATTGCTGGATTGGTATTGGAGCCCGCTGGTGTACAGTACACTGGAGAGGGCTACGACAACCACAGTATGTTGAATGGAATCATGCGGCAGACCGTCATTAGCTGGTATGGCCGCTGGATAGTGATCCCGTCACATTACTACCGCCAGGGTGCCATAGAGTGGTTGATGGGGATTGTCCACCACTGCCGGGTGTTGCTGGATCGAGCTGGGATCAGGTACGCGGTGACTGCCGCTCTGTATGCGTACCCGTGCTACACTAGATTGCTGCAGGGCCTACTAGAGCGCTTCAATCGTCGTTGGAACACAGTGGCAATAGCAGAGGGAGAGACCAGCCTTGACTTGTGGTCTCTGTTCAGGATTTCTGGCTTGTCGATTATCGGCGAAGGGTACGAGGAGGTAGTGCTGGATGACCTCTACCGCAGTCATACTGATGGACTGGGAAGATACCGAGTGCCTTACAGTTATCGGTATCTGATAAAGACTTGGAGAGATTTGGCTCTGGCAGGGAGAGAGAGAGCTGCTCAGACTCCCCGGGTGCCACTGAATGTATGGGTCCGTCATTTTTACAACGGGCCATTTTGCTATTGCCAGGAGTTCGCCAGGGATCAGACTCCCTAGGAGGCGTACACGGAGGTGAAGATACGCTTCCGGACGTACTCCAGATATGTGTATGTGCCACGGGAGGGGTGGAATCCCCATGGTCTGCCAGATGTGACATATCTCGCAGCGTATCTGGCATATTGGCTGGCGACTTTTGTAGTTCCTCACGGAGAGGACGGGCTGTTGAGAGCCGAGTTGTTGTGGCCGGCTTGCTTGTTGGCTGAGGGGAGGCAGTTGGCTCTAGCTCCTGCTGTCTTGGCCAACATCTACTAGGGCCTTGGAGTTCTGGCGGCACACTCAGCGCCGAGGGAGAGGAGTATACTTCTGTCGACCAACTACCTTAGTGTGTGGGCCGGGTTACTGTTCCCGGGACTGGTGACGCGAGGTGCTGTGGCGAACCCAACGGCACCACTTTTGTTCAGCTTTACTGGGTAGCCGGATGGAGACATAGAGGAGCAGCTTGAGGGGGCCAGGAGGGCCCTTTGTTATCTGCCCGTCCGGGGCGTGGAGGGACTGCCCTTTGACAGTGCCGCGAGGGACTCTGGTCTCTTTCTGGGGGCTTCAGGCGGAGGGGCAGCCAACGCCCACCCAAGTTAGGGGGCGGCCGACGCAGGACCATGGACTGAGTGGATAGTGAGCACCCGAGCAGCCGTTTTGGCGTTGCACCGGTCGGTGATGAGTTTCTTGGAGCCGTACTACCCACATCGCTTTGCCAAAAACTTCAGGTACGACCAGGGGATTCTGCCGAACAGGGAGTTCCATTTGACGGGCAGGCAGTACAAGGGCAAGGATACCCACCTTCTTACAGTAGCCTGGTGGCATTTCTACTACCGCCGGGAGCCGGAGCGATTCCTGATGCTGGAGCGAAGTCGTCGGGGATGATTTGACGTGCACTACACCCGGTGGTGGTTCGGGCACAGCCACCTCTACCGACAGAAGGCCTCCGCGATTAGGAAGGTGGAGGAGAGTCGCCTACTGAGGAAGGATCTACCTCCCATTGCACTGGATAAGGGGTACCTGAGGACCCATGTTGCTCGGATCCGTCGGGAGGTCGAGCGGATTACGGTGTAGTGGCCCCGGAGTGGTCGGGGTTCATCTTCTGGGGGCCGAAGCAACGGAGGGGCACTAAAGCCCCTGGGACGAGCATTGGCGGCCACGACCGGCGTGAAGGTGTCTCGGCCGAGGGCACCTAAGGCTTGGTGGACTCAGTTCTTGGCGGATTGTGGCATCAAGGGCAGAGGGTCGCTGGACCGGGAGCTTCCACATGGGAGCTTTGCCGATACAGCGGTCGATGACTGGCGATGACACATCGCCCACGAGATCGGGTCGGCTGAGCCCATGGAGTTCGTTTCCCAGATTGAGTGCGCCTGCACCCCACGGGATATTCGGGAGGCCGTCACGATGGCGGCCCGAGCCCTGGCGATCGGGATGGAGCAGCTGGTGCCCCTACCATTGACCCCCCTTGGGGCTTCAGGTTAGGCGTTCCTCCCTTAGTCTATTTTCTCTCTTTTATTCTGTAATTCTTGAATACAGAACTGAGATGTTCTATATTGCTACGCTTACTAGCAAGTTCTGCAGCGGAGGGGGATCAGCCCTCCACGGGAACATCCTTAGGGAATGGGGACGGAGGTCTGCAGCCTTGGAGGAGGCGCCCCCGTGTGGCAGACGCAGCGGTCGAGACTGGTAGGCCGTCTGAGGGCCCCGGGACTGGAGAGCGGGTTGAGGAGGAGACAGCCTTGAGTGAGTGTCACCCCAGCTCTCTTCTTTTTGTTTGGTTTAGCCAATATGGTTGACTAATCCTATTTTGTTGTACTTGTTTGTCTGCTGCAACTCCGCAGATGGCTGGTGCGGAGGCGACTTTCTCGCCCCCTTGAGATGTAGATCCCCCGCGTGAAGAGGAAGCCGGAGGGGAGGTCGACATGGAGGAGCTTACGCGCCTATTGAGCGAACCCTTCCCCAACATGGAGGACTTCCCGATTTTGAGTCATGGACAGCCACGGGAGGAGCCCGCGCAGGTAAGAGTTTCGAACCTTGGCGTATGCCGCAACTCTAGTTTGCCTTTGGTTATTTGTTGTGACTTTCCGGATTATGCAGGGGGGGCAGAGGCACCAGGGGCCGAGGCCCCTGCTGGGACACAGGGTGAAGTGCCTGGCCAGGCCAATGAGCCAGGGTCTATGGTGGCCAGCAGTCGTCAGGGTGAGTGCCCGACGACCATTGAGGGGATCTTCTTGTTGCTGTTGAACTCCTTTTAGCAAGCCAAAATTATTGACTTGACTTATGTTACTGGTTTGGCAGGTGAGGACGCGGCGACAACCCTAGAGATGATCCAGGAATTGGCAGACGTCGGCCCGTCAGTGGTCCTGCCATCTTTCGGAGATGAGCCTGAACCGGAGACTTCCGTGCCCCCAACCACCGTTGAGGATAGATTGGGCAGACCAAGACTGTTGCTGACGAGGGTGCCTCTCCCACCTTTGCCGACCATAGTGTCGGCCTGTACGGTGGGGCTGGTGGGGTCCTCTAGTGTGGGACAGTCAGGTATGTAGCTGAGCACTTGATTGTTTCAGGGTGGATTATTTGACTTTCCCGCCCGTACTGAGCCTTGACTGGGATGGATTGTAGGTACTTCTTCCCCTCTCGAGGAGGGAGAGCTCCCTCGGGACACTGACCGGCCATCTGGAGACGAACCTCCCATCGCAGCTACTACTGGGGGCGACGAGGAGTTTGTCGACATTGAGGGGGTTTCCGACGGAGATGCCCCAACTGGTGAGCTTCTTCCCTAGCACCTTTGACTAGTGAGCTATCTTTATGTGAGTCCAGACTTTATAATAGCCTAATCTAGTTTCCCGATGTATAGGTGCCCCTGATTTGCCCGCGGCTGGGGGTTCATCAGAGAGCTCATCTGGTTCTTCAGAGGGCGGCAGCGCCACGATGGAGACTGACGAGAGCTCGAGCTCGAGTTCTTCTTATTTCGAGGTCTCTTCTGCCGGAGATGCTGAGATGGAGGTGGCACTGGAGGGTATGTGCGGATTCTCCTTGCTCTCGCCTTGTCTTTGATATAGAAGTTGTGGCAGAGAGCTGACATTTCTGTGTTATGTCCAGGACTGGAGTCTGAGGCGGAGCACGCACCGGCTCCCGTTGAGGAGGGTCAGGAGGAGCCCTCCGTCACCCCAATGGCCATTGGGGAGGATCGGGTTGCAGGGGAGTCTCTACCCTCTCTGACTCCGGCAGAGAGCATTGTCGGGGTGGAGGAGAGGTTACCTTCACCGACCCCGAGTGGGGAAGTTGCAAGCGCGGCAAGAGCCACACCAGGTGAGAGTCAGGACCTTTCTCAGGTTTTTCACCTTGTCTTGTCATAGGGAGACCCTGAGGATTGTTGACCTGTTTACTGTTTGGTGGGATTGTGTAGGTCCTTTCTGGGGTACTGGCTGAGATGGGTCACTCTTCCCTTGAGCTGGAGATTGAGTGGCCTACATCCGTTTCACCACCGGAGCCGTTGCTGGACGCCAGTGCAAGTGCAGCCCTACTTCAGCGAGCCCGGGGCTATGTGGGGGGGTGACCCCCTGCCTTTCCCAGAGGAGCTTCGGAAGCAGCTGAGGGAGTGCACACGCGGCTACCACGGCCTCGGATTCCCTCTTGGACCCTGGATGTCTGGCTTAGCCAGCATCTGGGTGGAGTATCTGCGGCTTTGGGAGGCTCAGGAGCAGTAGGCACAGCGACTAGCGGCCATCCGGGAGATACAGGAGCAGTGTGCTCAGCTTGCGTCAACTGCGACCGAGCAAAGGAGGCTTGTCGACGCGGCCGTGTTTCTTGCTCAAGACCGTGCCAGGCAGTTAGGCGAGGCGATCAACAGAGCGGAGGCCCTACAAAAGGCCTTGGAGGAACAGCGACAAGCCGTAGAGCTTGCTAGAGCTGAGTGGCGGACTGTCGAAGCCGGAGCTGAGGCCAGCGTTCAGCTTGCGTCGACCTTGGAGGCGGAGCTCATGGCTGCGGAGTCCTGCTTGGCAGAGCTCACGGCTGCGGAGTCTCGCTTGGCAGAGCTGGAGGGGAGCGAGGCTAGGTCGTGATTGTATCACTTCCCTTTCACCTTTTTGGTTATCCGGACTATGTATTTTTGTTACCCCAAGGGCATGTCTTGGGCCCCCTCTTACAGAGTATAAATGATAAACTCTGGATTTCGGTGTTGTTGTTTGTTGAGTTGTTCTTCTCCTCAATTGGAGGAATGGGGTTGAGTGCAAGGAGTGGCTACCACTTACTGTTTGTCGTGCTTGATTGTTTTGACACGTACCGGTGTGAGGGGCAGCGGACTGGGTTTTACCCGAACTGGAGCTGGGAGCTAGCCGCTGGCCCGTAAGGGCATTGTAGCCGGTGACTGGGATTAGAAATTGGCGGCTGGACTGTGAAGGCATTATAGCCGGGGAACTGGGACTGGTGGCTGGAGGCTGGTCCTGTAAAGGCGTTGTAGCCGAAGTGCTGGAGTTGAAAGCTGGCGGCTAGCCTACGAAGGCGTTGTAGCCGAAGTGCTGGGGCTGGCGGCTGGCTTGTGAAGGCATTGTAGCTGAAGTACTGGGGCTGGAGGATGGCGGCTGGCCTTTGAAGACGTTGTAGCCGAAGTGCTGGGGCTGGAGGCTGGTGGCTGGCCTGTGAAGGCGTTGTAGCCGAAGTGCTGGGGCTGGAGGTTGGCGGCTGGCCTGCGAAGGTGTTGTAGCCAAAGTGCTGGGGCTGGAGGCTGGCGGCTGGCCTGTGAAGGCGTTGTAGCCGAAGTGCTGGGGCTGGAGGCTGGCCTGTGAAGGCTTTGTAGCCGTAACTGGAAGCTGGAGGCTGGTGATGATCGACCCTCGGGGGTGTGGTGGTCATCATTATTGTGGAGTGATGTTGAGCTCGCCATCGGGGTGTGTTATAGCTGACGACTTTGTAAATGAAGAATAGAGAGGGAGAGAGAGTTTTTTTTTCTTTACCAGCCCTACTGCCCTTGCGGGTTTTCGCTAGAGCTGACCCCCTTTAGCTTTTTCCGGTGCGCCCTTACAGGTTTTCACACCGAGGGGTTACCCGATTTTGCCTAAGGCGCCCTTTCGGGTTTTCACCTTAGCTGGGTGGATGGCAATTTTTGCCCCCAGTCGCCTTGTAGAGGGAGCCGACTGAGGCCGCCGGGGTATCTCTATTTTTAACCCCATTTTTTTTCTTATTTTTTTTAATATTTCTTTTGAGACTACCGTCCATAGCGCACTGCTATCAGGGGACGTAACCTGAGACTGGAAGGTGTGGATGGCCGAATATTGTTCGATCATTAGGAAGGGTTTAATTCTTTTTAGAACTCTTCAGGCCATGGTGGCGAAGAGCCACTTTGTTAAGGTGAGGTATGACTGGAGTTTTGACTAGTGAATCAGGGATTGTATGGGGGAACTGGGACTATAATGAACTGGAAGGTTCTGGATTTGCCGAGTATGTAGGATGTAGGGGCAGAGAATAATAAGTGGTTGGGGATGTACCGGAATGCAAGTTTAACAAGATGGTGACTGGGAGATCGACTAACACAGGGACTAGTTAATCTGTGTGGTAAAGGCTAGCCAAACTGAGCAGGAATAATGTGAGGTCAATTGGGGATTGGAGGGTTTGCGCCGTAGCAGTGCGAATGAATTGGAAATTGGCTCTGGATGAGGCTACCGGCCCATCAGGGAATAGGTGGAAGGATGTTCTGACTGGTGGGGAGAAGAAGATTTTCTCGTTATCGACTCTACCGCCCTTTCGGGTTTTCGCCAGAGCCGACCCCCTTTACCTTTTTCCGACGCGCCCTTACGGGTTTTCATGTCGAGGGGTTTCCCAATTTTACCCGAGGTGCCCTTTCGGGTTTTCACCTCAGCCGGGTTATTGGCCTTTTTACCCCCAGCCACCCTATTGTGGTGAGGATGACTGGTCTGCCGGGGCATCTCTATTTTTAACCCCATTTTTTTTATTTTTTTTTGACTTACCTGGGAGCCTGGCGGCTAGACTGGTGCCGGTGTAGAGGTGCCTGTGTTCCCGTAGTGATGGTAATGAGGGCAAGAGATCATCCCCAGTGAATGCCTGACAGTGATTCCAAGGAGCTGAGCTGGCTGGTTGACTGGGGATTGTAGACTGGAAGGACTGGCCGGTTAGATCCTTCACGGGGGAGGACCGGCCTTATTGGTGCTAGCAGGGACGCGCGCCTTAGTCTGGCTGGAGCGCGAACTCATGCTCTGGTGCATAATATAGCTCCATGTGTTTGCCGTTGAGAGGCAGGAATGGTCTATGACCTTTGTGATCAACAACCGTGTAGGCCCCACCCTCATAGACATTCTGGATGATGTATGGACCTCGCCAATTTGGCTGTAGTTTTCCACTTGAGCGCCCTGCCATGACCTCTTTTTCCTTGATCATGACGAGGTCGCCTTGCTTGAAAGCTCGCTGCTTGATGAGCTTATCATAGGCTCGGGCCATGCGAGCCTGGTACACTTGCAGGTGCTTATAGGCTGTGAGTCGCTTGCCTTCTAGATCGAAGAGCTCTTCAAGCCTTCTCTGGCACTCGTCTTCATCAGGGTCGGCAAGGCCGGTGTGGATGGCCACCCGGTAAGAAGCTAGCTGGACTTCGATGAGGACAACGGTTTCTGTCCCATAAGCAAGGGAGAACGGCGAGCACACTGTGGGGGTTTTATAGACCGTCCGGTAGGCCCATAATGCTTCGAAGACCTTTTCACCCCAGTCACGTTTCTGGTGGCTAACCATCTTAGCCAAGAGCTTACAGAGGGTTTTGTTGAAGGCTTCCGCTAAGCCGTTAGCCTGGGGGTTGTAGACCGAAGAGGTTCTCTAGTCGATGTGGAATTTGGCCGCTAGATGGTATACGGCCTTATTCTTGAAAGGTGTCCCGTTGTTGGACACTATGTGACTGGGAGTACTGAATCGATATATGATGTTGTGCCGGATGAATCTAGCAACGATTTCGCCGGTGACCTCTCGCAAAGGTAGAGCCTCCGCCCAGCGAGAGAAGTAGTCGGTGGCGGCCAAGATGTATTTATGGCCCTTGGAAGACGGCGGGAAAGGCCCCGCGATGTCCATGCCCCATTCAGCAAATGGCCAAGTGGGGGCTATAGGATGCTGTGGATTGGGAGGCCTTCTGGGTACTGGGCCAAAGGCTTGGCATTGATGGCATGTACGGGCATATTGGATGCAGTCCGCGTACATGGTCGGCCAGTAGAAGCCTTTGAGCTTGCTGTTGTACTTCATTCGGTCTCCAGCCTGGTGTGCGCCGCACAACCCGGAGTGGACCTCCTGCATGATGGCTCGAGCCTCGGCGAGGGAGACACATCTCAGGAGAATTGACTTGTCCTTCTCGTAGATGAGTCTATACAGGGAGTCGCCAATCAACTCGTAAGAGGTTGCTCGACGGAGTAGCTAGACCCTTTGAGCTCAGTCAGGGGGAAGCCACCCTTTCTTGAACTTGATGATGGGCGCACGCCAATCATCCTCTTCTGGAGGTGTGTTTCGGCCAAGGTCATGGACCTCGTAAATAGTGAGACCGGTATTCCTTCGAGTGAGCTCGGCATCAGCCTTCTATGTTTGATGACGATGTCGACCTCGCCCTCGGGCGGAAGCTTGATGGCCGCGGCCAACTTTGCTAAGGCATCCTCCTGAGCGTTGTTGCTTTGGGAATGTGGTCTATTTCGAAGAAATAGAACTTCTGGGTTAATCTGGTGACGGCGGTATGGTATGGAACCAACTCTGGTTTCCGCACGTCGTAGATGCCGAGGACCTACCGAACTATTAGCTGGGAGTCCCCGTAGGCTTTGAGGCATTTAATGCCCATGTGGAGAGCCATATGGAGCCCAATGAGTAGAGCTTCATACTCGGCTTCATTGTTGGTCAGGAACTTCATGAGGGCACAAGAGTTGTACAAAACTCCGCCCTGAGGAGTCAGGAAGACTATGCCGGCACCTGCCGTAGTGGCTGGATCCTGGTTGCTCCGGGTGATCCCTCGGGAAGCACCGTCAAAGTAGAGTTCCCAGCAAGACGCGCTGGTTGTGAGAGCGCTTGGCTACCAATAATGCAAGACATCTCCGCTCTATTCAACTGGTTCTTGTGATTGAGTAGCAAGGGACTCCTCGTCCGGGAGCTCCGAGTTGAAGGGTGAATCATCTGGCACTGGATGGGCTGCCAAAAATTCAGCCATACCTTATCCCTTGATGGCTTTCCTGGGGACATAAGTAATGTCGTATTCCATCAGCAGGAGAGCCCACCTCCCCAGTCTGCCTGAGAGGACAGGCCGTCGAAGGAGATACTTCAGAGGGTCGTGCTTGGATATAAGCTCGACTTGATGGGACAGGAGGTAATGCCGCAGCTTCTTAACTGCGAACACTAATGCCAAGCAAACCTTTTCCATAGGGGAGTAGCGATACTCGATGCCGATTAACTTTCGACTGAGGTAATATAGGGGCTGCTCTTTACCTTCTTCATTGATTTGCGCCAACAGAGCTCCCAGCGAAGCGTCCATGGCAGCAATATAAAGGATGAGGGGTTTACCCTTGACTGGTACTCCCAGAATTGGGGGAGTGAGGAGGTACTCCTTGATTTGCTCGAAAGCCACTTGGCATTCCGAGTCCCATGTGGGCGTCTTTCTTCATCAACTTGCTGAAAGGCGCGCACCGACCGGAGAGGTTAGAGATAAACCTCCGAATATAGGTCAACCTCCCTTGGAAGGACCTGAGTTTTGGTGATGTTGCTGGGTGGTGGGAGTTCCCAGATCGCTTTGATCTGGCCGGGATCCACCTCGATTCCTTGGTATCTGATGACGAAGCTGAGAAATTTGCCACTATATATGCCGAAGGCGTATTTCATGGGGTTCATCTTGAGCCCATATTGCCAGAGACGCTCGAAGACTTGGTGAAGGTCACGCAGATGGTCTTCTCGCCTTTTGGTCTTGACGATGAGGTCGTCGATGTAGCATTCGACGATGTTGTGTAGCATCTCGTCGAATATTTTGGTCATGGCCCTTTGGTAAGTAGCACCGGCATTCTTCAGACCGAAGGGAATGCGCTTATAGTTGAAAATCCCCTTGGGGGATCTAAAAGCTGTATGGTTCTTGTCTTTGAGGGATATCCGGATCTGGTTATAACCGGACGACCCGTCCATGAAAGACAAGGCTTCATGACTGGTGGTCATGTCGACCATCGTTTCTGTGATCGGGCCTGGGAAGTCATCCTTCGGACAGGCTTTGTTGAGGTCCCGGAAGTCGACGCAGGTGCTGACTTGACCATTCTTCTTCTTGACTGGAACTATGTTGGCGAGCCAGATCGGGTAGATGCACGGCTCGATGAAGTCGACCTCTGCCATTTTGTGGACTTCGGCCAAAACCTGGAGCTCCAGCTCATGGCGCATGCGCCGCTGTGGTTGCTTGACCGGAGCGACTGGGGGAGAAATGGCTAGGTCATGCTCCGCTATGAAGGGATCTAGCCCTGGCATCTCCTTATATGTCCAGGCAAAATAGTCCTTGAACTCGAGCAGGAGTTGCTTGTAGTCCTGCTTCTTTGTCTCGGTAAGGAGAGCGATAACGAACGTAGGCTGAGGGGCTTCATCGCCGCCCAGATTGATCTCCACAAGATCGTCGATGGTCGCCTAGCCGCCGCCCTCCAGCTCGGGAGGAGCGGGTTGGAGGTCGATGAAATCATCATCATCAGTTTCGGCTTCGGGTAGCTCTTGGTTCTCGAGGCCATCGACTGATGCTGGCAGGACTGGAGAGTGGTTGTCACTGGGATCCATCGAGGATTGGTATGGGCTACCAATTTTTGGCCAGCAGTCATCAACTGGAGTTACTGAGGTTTCCCCGAGGTTGCCTAGCGAAGCTGAGAATCTTTCACAGCTTGGACCAGCGATATCCCCCCCCCTTAGGAAGGTTTATTGAACTGGATCCCTCGACTGGCTGAGAGACCGGAGGAGCTTCTTCTCCCCCTTTGTCTTGGCAGGAAGGCGAGGGGGACTCCTTGTCGGTTTGATCCGGGGTTCTGGTCTTGGCGAAGATCGAGATCAGAATTTCCTCTCCCTCATCCCTGGAGCTGTCGAATTTGGCTTCGACTCTGGCTTGATCGTCGACTGGTAGTGCCAAGCCTACGACGTTGACTGTGTAGTGGACGTGGAAGTCCGGGTCCTGGTCATAACCAAGCCCCCTGGTAACCTTATGGAAGGACGGGGGTTGCCCCCAGCCCTGGGAAGGGTCCCATAGTCGACGGAAGTATCTTTGTTGGGAAGGAGTTTGCCACAGGGGAATGTGTTGCTTCAAACACATTTCTTGAATATGCGGGGACAGGTCGCCCCACACCTGAACTGCTTCAGGGGTATCATCGGCTTGCCTAGACTAGCCAAAGTCATCATCTGGCGGGGATTGAGGGACCATGTCTCCTTTGTAGAAGACAATAGGTTTGTCCCTATTAGCCTTCTTCTTGTTCCGGCATTGTCGCTTGAAGGTGACAATGAATGTCGTCAGCGACTTGACGATGTGCACCTCGGATGCACACGGGAGCTGGATGCAGTATGGTGGCAAGCATATACTCTTGCCAATGGCTCAGCTAATGAGATTAGCCTCGAAGTCGATCTGGCGTCTCTCGAGGCGATCTGGGGTTGACTTGGAGTCAAGGCGCAACCGGTGAAGCTTGGCCTTCTCCTCGTCGACAGAGAAGAGATCATCGTCATCTTCCTCTGAGAGCCAACCATTGCTTTTGCTCTTAATTACGGGGTAGGGACTAATCCTCTTGAAATAGAGCGCAGCGTCGGCTAGGTTGCATTCTGCTAGTGTGAACGGCGACTGGTCTGCAAAGACCTTGTGCTGCTCCCCGTCCTTGGCATACTTGATGCATTGGTGGAGAGTCGACAAAACGACCCAATTTTCATGGAGCCAGGGTCTACCCAATAACATCTTGTAAGATGTGTTGGAGTCGATGATGTAGAATGTCATCTTAGAGGTGAAATCATCGGGCACCAGATCGATGTCTACCCGGCCGAGGACGTCCTCGGTGTTCTGGTTAAAGTCGGATATCTTAACCGCCTGAACCTTCTGGAGGTATGGGGTCAGATATAAAGACTTGAATGTCTTGAGCGGCATGATGTTAATAGCGGCACCAGCATCCACCAGGATCCGGTTCACATCATGCCCGTTGATCTTCCCCTTCATGTAGAGAGGACGATTGTGGCACGGAGGAGAGAGCAGCATGTCTTTCTCCGTGAAGGAGATGGCGGCCGAGAAGGCTCCATAGGCAGCCGCCTTCATTTCCGCGGCATGCGCTTCATAGACTTTTGGCTCTTGGAGTATTTTGATAAGGGTTTCCCTCATATCCTTACTCCAAGCGATGGCTTCCCAGATTGAAATGCTGGCAGGGAAGCGCTTCATTTGGTGGAGGACCTTCCGGTCAGCTCGGGCTCGAGCATCCTCCAGAGAGGGTAGTATGTCGGGTTGAACCTTTTGTGAGCTGCCATGTTGTTCCCCGTCGGGGAGTTGCACTGCCTTGCCCTTACCACCAGGATCAGACTGACCTTGCTCACCAGCGGACTCTTGGAACAAGGAGGCCAGTGGCGGCTCTTCTGGGGGTGACTGGCAGACTGGTTCATCCTTGCCAGACGGTCCCGCTTGCTCTGCTATAGCAGTTGGTACTGGTGTAGGGGCTGGGAGGCTGGCAGTAGCCTCTTCGATGTCGGAAGGATCTAAGATATCAGGTTCACCCCGAATTTCTACCCCCGAAATAGAAGCTGGTTCCTCTCCTCAAAAGAGGATGATTCGCTCCGGATTGAAGGTGGATGAAGAGGTGGGTAGCTCAAGGATTCTCCCACAGCCTCTGCCACGTCCCCGGCCACGACCTCGGCCGCTACCGATGTGTTCTGGAGCTGGCTGTAGCCCAAGAGGGGCAACAGTTCTTTGCCTTGTCCGGGAGGCCACTGGCTCGCCTCACCGAGAAGCATTTTTTTTTTAATCAAAAGATGATAGGGTCAGCACCAGTCGAGTGCACCCACCTCCAGCAGAGGAGGGAAAGCCACTCCCCCAGGCGACAAACTATCACCAAGCTTATATTCACAATCAAAAGTAGATATACAGGAGAGGCAAGCGGGGCATACCCTGGCAAGAGGCAACATTAGGGAAGATGGACAAGTCGAACACTAGACAGTCGGCCTTTGTCAAGGGTGAAATTACCCCTGCAGGTGCGAGGCATGCTAGCGACGGATAGAAAAATAGCATTAGTAGAGGAAAAGCATGCATGTGATGCTAAGCTATCGGCTAACCGGTTAGCTTCTCTATAGACATGCGTAATTGGGGCAGTATGGGATTTTAGGAGGTCGACCACCACCCGCCACCATCGGATAGTATCCCAGGAAGGCGGAGTGTTGCTGCGGACGGATTGCACCAGTAAAGTAGAGTCTGATTGTATGCTATCCAGGGTGTAACCATTATTCACCGCCAGACGGAGCCCATCGCACAGAGCCCGCACTTCAGCAATCAGGCTATTGCCCGTGCTGTAGGAATGAGCAAAGGCAACAACAAGGTTCCCAGCAGCGTCTCTGATGCAGCCTCCCCCTCCGTACGCACCTGGGTTGCCCTTGCTGGTGCCATCTACATTAAGGCAACAGCCTCCGAGAGGAGGAATCCATCGCACAAGCTTTAGCATTTTCTCTTTAATAGTAGGGCGATAGCCGAAGGAAGACATAGCAGAGAGTTCTTGATCAGAAGGGAAGAGCTTGAAGGTAGTATTGCTCAAAGCGAATTGGACGGAGGATTGTATATTGGAAATGATCGTCCTGGCTGGCACCCCAGTCGATTGATGACGCATGCTACATCTGGCCTTCCAGATCTCCCAAAGCAACAGCATGCAACTATACAGCGAGATAAAGCCATATGGTGACTGGATGTTACAGGTTGCAATGAAGGACCAATGCCTAGTAGTAATCTGTTCATGGAGCACAGTGCGATTTCCAACAAAAGGCATTATCCAGCCCCAAAGCTGGGAGGCCAGCTCTCCGGAGATAAAGAGGTGGTTGAGTTCTTTAGTGTGGGGGGATGTACAGCAAGAACACCTGGAGGCCAGACTGATCCCACAATTTGCAATGCACTCATCCACAGATACAGCTCGGTGAAGAAGTCGCCAACCAAAGATGGAGGCTCTGCGGTGAAAAGAAGAGTGCCAGAGCTGATTCAGCAATGGCCGGTGATGTCCTGTGGGGCGGAGAAGGTCATACGCAGATTTAGTGGTGAAGACCCCAGTCGGGGACCCCATCCAGACACAGGTGTCATCGGCTTCGTTGAGTTCCAGACCTTTCAAGAATGAGGTGGAAAGGAGGAGACTGCGGATGGGGTGGTCTGGGGACTAAACCACATGCTGAATAGTGGCGATAGGGCCATTATAGGGTGCGGAAAGGTAATTCCGGAGCGGGTGAGCCCCCACCCAGACATCATCAAGAAAATTAATGTGCGAGCCCCTTCCAACAATCCAGCGCGAATGACCTTGAACAGCAGTGAGAGCTTCCGTGAAAACTGCATTGGAGATGCCCCTAGGGAAAGGGGTGGGGGAGGACAGAGAGCCAACCTTATATCGATTGCGGGCATATCTAGCCCACAAGGAATTGCCATTATAGACCGACCATATCTGCTTCGCTGCCAGGGCTAATTGAACATGGTATAGACTTTTAACGCCCAGGCCACCCTCCGGTTTCGATCTTTTAATTGCCTCCCAAGATATCCAGTGTCGACGTCGCACATCGTCCATACCATTCTAGAAGAAAGTAGCCATGACCTTATCTAAGTGGTAGATCACCGTCTTGGGGATAGAAGTGGAAGCAGCAAGATAGACCGGGATAGAGTTGAGCACTGAGTTGATGAGGGTCACCCTCCCGGCCTGAGAGAGGAACCTGGATTTCCAGGAATGCATTTTGGAGTGCACCTTATCCACCAGATGCTTGTAGTCAGCAACAAGAGTACGGCCCGGCCTGAGTGGGACGCCAAGGTAAGACATGGCGCCAACCTATCTTTGGAAACCTGTAATGTGTTTGATGCTGTTAGATAGGTGAGCTGGTGCCTTCTGGGATACCATAAAAGAACTTTTGGATGCATTTATCTTCTACCCGGAACATCTCTCGTAGGAGTGTAGAAATTGCCTAAGCCGGGTGAGATTGTTCACCTGCCCATTGACAAAAATTAAAGTATCATCAGCGTATAGCAGGTGCGATACCATGCGGCAGTTCCTGGGTTCGGAGAAAGGGCGGAGGGCACCGGTGTTGTTGTGGGGACGTTTTTTTTGTTTAGGTTTATTTTAACTAGGCTTATTAGGCGTGCCAGTCACCGGGGTGATGATTTATTGTGCGCTCGACTTGACTCAGTCAGCCGATTGTGATATTCGTGTCGGGATCGAAAGTCCGTCATACCATAAAGGCTATGACGTTAATTAAGTCCTTCCAAAAAAGGATAACCCTTGATTAATTGCCAAGAAAGGATGTCTCGGGGGCAAAATGAGATACGACTATTACGCTAACTCCGCTGACGGGATGCGAAACATGCATAGAAAATCGTGCTACGCGGGACGTGATAGCGATGTTACAACGTAAATCCGGCAGCATATCTCCTTCTCTTGGGCTATGCCAAAGGGAAATATAGGTCATCCACCCACGAAAGTCGAGATGGAAGCCAAAAGAGAGGCGGGCGTAGCCCTGAATCCAAAAAGGATTTGAATGTGACGGGACAATGTCTGCTACCATGGCGTTTGTTGATGTTCCCCCCAAAGGACCACTGGAGGACATGCAATGGCAGAACTCCGAGGGTCAGTGGGGTGACAGAAGAAACGTCGTATTCGGTATAATATAGGGGTGAGACCCCCATGAATGTATCTCCGTGGGCTCAGATGAAGAACCATGATTCCCTTGTAAAGTGATGAAGGCTGACATGGAGATTGACAGGAATGGGATATTTGAGTTGATTTGGGTTTAACGGGGTTGTTGAAATAGCAGATATTCGGATGGCAGGTGTTATCAAGATGAAACGGCACGGATGGGAACCGGCGCGGGGGCCAGACGGCACGGCAGGATCTCGGCGCGACGAGAAGCTAAAGGGGCGTCGGCACGGCAAGCAACCGGCGTGGCTGGAAAGAAGGGCAAACGGCGCAAGCTTCTCGGTGCGCCCTTCACCCGGCGCGAGATTGGCGCCGGGAGGAGGTGGCGCCGGAAGGCGACGACTGTAGACACGCCAAAATTGACGTTACTGTGAGTGCATCTCGTATTACCTTGTAATGCCCCAATTTGACCCTCCAATTAACTTTGTTTGAGTTATTTTCCCCAATTTTTTTAGATTTCTCCATTTTTTTCCCTTTTCTTATGTTTTCCTATTTTTCTAGATTTTTTGGGCAGTTTTCTCTATTTTTTGGATTTCACAACTTGAAGTGGGGCGTGTTTTAATTAACGGCCTGGTCTGAGGCGCGTTTTGAAGAAAGGATGACTAGAGGCAAAGGCGTCAGTTTCTGGAATTTTCTGGTTTCCAAAACAGAAAAATAAGAATTAACAACCCTCCTTGGGTCACGTTTTTAAATAATGTCTCTCCCTCAGGCGTCTCTTCATCATTTTTAAATACAAAAAGTTTTTATTGCTAAAATTAAATCCGTGAATTAACACCTTTGTCCCAGTCGTGATTTCATTTAACGTCTTGACCAAGGTCGTCAATTCTTTTTCAATTCCGAACTCCATCAGCGCCCATTCCCTTCCTCACTTACACTCCTTTTTCACTTGCGAGAGGGTTCCTATGGCTTCCTAATATTGAAAGGACACTTGGAGGAAGGATTCCCCTTTCCATCCTACCAAAACTAAGTTTTCTATTTTTTTATGGAATTAATTCTGAATTTCCCTTCCTTTCCTCATTTAACCTCCTTTTCCAATTGGGAAAGGGTTCCTATGACTTTCCAAGGTTGAAGGGACACTTGCCTAATGTTTATCTCTTCCAAATCCAACTAAAACATGTTTTCTTATTTTCTCTTGGAATTAATTCCGAATTTCCCTTCCTTTCCTCATTTAACCTCCTTTTCCACTTGGGAAAGGGTTCCTATGACTTTCCAAGGTTGAAGGGACACTTGTCTAAGGTTTATCTCTTCCAAATCCAACTAAAACATGTTTTCTTATTTTCTCTTGGAATTAATTCTGAATTTCCCTTCCTTTCCTCATTTAACCTCCTTTTCCACTTGGAAAAGGGTTCCTATGACTTTCCAAGGTTGAAGGGACACTTGCCTAAGGTTTATCTCTTCCAAATCCAACTAAAACATGTTTTCTTATTTTCTCTTAGAATTAATTCCGAATTTCCCTTCCTTTCCTCATTTAACCTCATTTTCCACTTGGGAAAGGGTTCCTATGACTTTTCAATGTTGAAGGGACACTTGCCTAATGTTTATCTCATTCCAAATCCCACTAAAACATGTTTTCCTAATTTCCCTTGGAATTAATTCTGAATTTCAACCCTATAAATAGAATCTCTTTCTCTCTTGTGAAAGAACATCAAGATCAATTCAAGAGGAGGTGCTGCCGGACCAAAGGCTCAAGGAGGAACACTCCCATGCACCTAAAAGCTTCATCCATGGAGTTCTTCTTCCTCTATTGAAGATTTGAAGCCTCTACATCCATGGAGTTCTACATCATCTTCTTCCTCCATTGAAGATCTTCATCCTAGCTTGAAGCCAAATTGGAGAAAACCACTAAGCTTTCCCCTCCTATCTCTTATTTTTGCTTTAGTTAATTACATGCATCATATCATTTTTTCTTTTATTTCTTTATTGAGATCTTCCCCTATTGTGCACTCTAGCACATCTCCATAGTGCAACACTTGCACATCTCCCTCTATTCTTCATCATACATCATCTTTTACCTACCCTTTTGCATAGGGGTTTAAAGGCCAAACACCAATAAGGTGTGTTCATATCCATGCTTTCTATGTCCATATTTACATTTGGATTTGATGCTACACATCTTGGTTTCTAATCCATGTTTGTTTATTGATGTTTGTTAATTTTGCAAGGGTAATCAATCAAGGAAAACTCTCTTCATCGGCCGGCCGATAGAAAGAGAAGGTGCACTCACAATCTCCCCCACATTTAAGGTATTTATATCCCAATCCCTCCATTGATTATTTGTTATATCCTTTGAGGCCCTCGCGTCTCTGGTGATCACATTCCCCTTAGCATCCTCTCATGCTCCCCTTTTCTCCCTCTTTTCCCATTCTTCTATTCATTTTCTTTTTCCTTTTAATTGTTCTAAGTAGATTTCTTAGAATCTACAAATTGGCGACCACGGTGGGACCCCTTTTGTTTTTCTTTTGATTACCCTTTCCCCTTGGGCACCCACGTGTGCCATCTCCCCATTTGCACCCACGGTGCGTCTCCCTTTGTGCTCCACGTAGCACTCTCCCTATGTGATTTGTCAGTTTGATAGGTTTTTAGAAATTCCATTTATCCATCTCTTTTTTTTAAAAAAAAAAATGATGAGCATGCTATATCCCTTGTCATGTTTGATTGCCATGATTCTTATACTGAGATTGTGAGTGTTTTTCATTTCTCTCGGTATTTTCCACTGTTTGAGCCCTAGGGCCGTTGAAGTATTGAAGTAATTAACGCCCCTCTCAGAGGCGTCTTTTATCAGTATAACGCCTCACATCAAGGCGTCTTTCACTTGAATAGCGCCTTACTGTAAGGCGTCATTTTTATTATCATTGTTTATTCGTGCTGATTACTACCATCTGACGCCCCTACTCCCGGGCGTCCATTTTAGAGAAAGCGCCTCACCCTAAGGCGCTATTTTACTCTGCTTGCACTATTCACAGTGACTAGCGACTGACGCTCAGACGCTATTTATTGATATAGCGACCCTTCCCAGGTCGTCATTTGTTTTTGTTCTGTGTTGTTATCTGCTTGATACTGTCTGCTGCATTCATCCTTGCATTGGTTTGGGAGACCTCCTCTCCCCACACTTTTAGGAGTCACACCACCCTCTTGGTGAAGGAAGGACCCTCCATTGAGCACTCCGTCTCATTGGACCGAAAATTCCTAAACCAAGCCTCCATAAGTCCCCGCACCCGTGGATTCCCTCACGGACGCTGGGCAGGTTGTACCTTTGAAGTCCCGGGTTTAGTTGGCCTATGCATGGTGAGAGAGTGTTCCTAGTTGGCATCAGAGAAAACTACATTTGAAACTAGGTTCCCCCCTTGAGTGATCACATCAATTTGCATAAAATCAATTAATTTGCCAAGGTTCAAACAAAAAGAAATCAAAGGTAACCATTCCAACTTGTGTGCTTCTTTACAAATTATTTTGCTTGAACTTTGATTGATGACTTACCTTGATAGAGAAAACAACATGTTTAATCCAAACTTTGCTCATGAAGATGCACAACCTAGCACATCTTATATTCCTCAATCTCAACATGCTCGTCATGATTCTCATCATACTTTCAAGGGACCACGCCCTCATTCTTATGGCGTTGCCCGACCCATGGGCAATGTCCAATCTCATGGTGCCCCGATTCAATCGCGAGCCACTACTCCTACGGGACCGTCTCCTCCTGACGATGAGAAGGTCTCCCAGATCTTGCATGCATTAGATCATTTCACCCCTCAACAAATCTAAGCCCTTAAGGCCATTGTTGAGGGTGCACCTCATTCCTCTCATCCTCCTTCCAATCCTACGCGAGTGGCCCATCACCCACTTCCCTCTTCTATTCACATTCCTACCCGGGTAGCCCATCACCCATCTCCTCCTATTCACACTTCTCCTCGGGTGGTCCAATACCCGCCTCCTTCGTCCACACCTACCCCTATTCGGGTGGTCCAATGCCCGCCTCCTTCTATTCCTCCTCCACCACGGCCCCAAGGCCCATTTATTCTTTGCAACCCGGCCCATCCAGGTTCTTCTATGGGTCATCCCATTAATCCCCTTCCACGGCCTTTTTATGCGGCCCCTCCTTCAAGGCCATGCCAACCCTCTGTTGCTCAAGTCACGCCTCTCCAACGAACTCTTCTCGACAAAGTCACTTTGTTGGAGGAACAATTAAAGAGGGTTACGAGCCCACGGCCTACTCCTTCAACTCCAGTCAATTCCCTCCACGCCGCTCTGAATGACATTACAAAGATGGAGAAAGATTGGAAGGATAGGAGAGACGACTACGGCATCGACAATGCAAATAAGCAAGAGCCGGCGGGTTTCAATGTTCAAGTGGACGCCATCCATCCTCCACCCATTCACCCAGTTCACACATATGGCCCTCCACCTCCACGTACACAATACCATTACATTCCACCACCCACATGCACGCCTTCACTATGGTGTCCACTTGAATCTACTAATGAAGAACCGACGATTGAAGAATTTGAGGCGGCATACGACGAAGCTCTGCAAGCACCCCTACCGAGTTTCCTTCGCTTCCCTCTCCCTCCGCTACCACTGGATGAACCCCTTGCTCAGGACTATGCCACAGTCCCTGATTCAACTCCCATTTATGAGACCTCTTGGTGTTACGATGACGGGTCGACATTCCAATCACCCATACCACCACACCATGAGTCTCATCCTATCCCTAACACCTCGCGCCCCATCCGACATTTTCAATGCACTAAACCTTCTTCGTTCACACCTCTCGTAACCACACCAATAGCCTCCACTCCGTCGGCCTCCACCGAGCCTCCATCACCCTCCACTACGCCTGTCTCCTTCGAGCCTTCTATTACTACTCCGCTTTGTTCACCACCTCAACCCTCCATTATCCCTTTAACCCCAAAACCCACTATGCCTATTACCCCTATTCCACTACTTAACCCTTCACCCTTACCCGTGGCTAGTCCAGAGCAAGATCCATCCCTTTTTGCACTCGAGCAAACCCCGACTGCTTCTGAGCAAAGGGAGAAGCCCGACGTGTTTGAACCTTCACTTCCACTCACCCTTTCTTCAACCTCTTCCATTATACCTTCACCGTCCATGGAACCTTTCGCCTCCGCTTTGCCTTCCTCTACCACTCGGAATGGGGGGCTTTCGTCAAGTACTTGCGTCGAAGATAATGAAGAGCTGGGCAGGAAGGATTTGGCCGCGCTATTCAAGATGCAAGAATTTATTTGCCGGATGCCAATCCGGGTTATTATGCCAAGCATGGTCGAAGAGGCCAAATCCCCGCCACTGCTCGCCAAGAGAGAATGTCAAACTTTGATGCTGTGTAAGGGCCGGGCAGGGCACCCCTTGTTCCAACTTTCAGATCTTAAACCCATTCTTCCATACAAGGGGCACATGACCATTTTGTTCAACACTCCATATACACCACAACCCCTGGGCAACACAATGCTTCCTATCCCGACTTTCCAACTCCCTCGCACTATTGCTTCCCACTCTACAAGGGAGTTGTCATTTACCATTGAAGCTTCATCATGGGCTTGTGCTTTATCTACTGGGCCAATTGGCTATACACTTTCACTGCCATGGAGGGGCGGTTATCTTGGTGCTAAAGGGCCTTCCACTATTTTATCCACCTTCTATTCAACTCCATCCACATTCTTGTCTGTCACATTTTCTTCATGGGCCACTCCAAGGGTAAAGAGGAGGATCTCATCCTCTCACCCTTCATGTTCGTCATATTCTTTTCATCTCATGCATTCTGTTGCATCCATGCATTCATCGCATCCCTTCTATTGCATCCACATGCATTTACACTTCTTCTTTCCCGAGTTTCAAAACCCGTATCTTCCCCGCCTTCCGGAATCTCCGGATCCCCCACGTTTCCCATATCTTCCGCCTCTATCTTCGGGATCTCCAGGTCCTCTTACGCTCACCGGGCATTGTGTCCCCTCCAATCATCCCTCAGGGCATCGCGCCCCTTTCCAACTATTGCATCCGCACTCCCCGGATTTCTCACCCGTCCTCCTTGGGCATCGCGTCCCTCGATATTTGCTTCCTCCGGAACCTCCGGATCCTGCTCTTTGGGCATCGCGCCCCTACACACCCTCAAGTCCGGATCTTCTGGGCTTCTTACTGATTCTCCCTGGGCATCGTGTCCCTTTCCGTCTTCTTCCTCCGGAACCTCCGGACTTTCTCCCAGGGCATCGCGCCCTTTTCTATCTTCTTCCTCCGGAACCTCCGGATCTTTCACCCCTCTCTTTATCCCTTGGGCATCGCGCCCCTTTCCGTCTTCTTCCTCCGGAACCTCCGGATCTTTCTCTTCTCCTTGGGCATCGCGTCCCATGGTACCTTCCCCCTCTAGAACCGCCGGACTCTCTTTCCTTCCTCCCAGGGCATCGCGCCCTTTCTGATTCTCTTCCTTCGGAACCTCCGGATTCTCCATCTTATTCTCTTTATCTTCTTTCGGGGCATCCCGACCCTTCTGATTCCATCCCTCCGGAACCTCCGGACCCTCCTGATCCTTTTCATCCACTCTTCCTCGGGCACCGCGTCCCTCGGCATCTCATTCCTCCGGAACCTCCGGACCCTCCTGATCCTTTTCATCCACTCTTCCCTGGGTACCGTGTCCCTCGACATCTCATTCCCCCGGAACCTCCGGACCATCCATCTTTCTTCCGATTCATCTTTCTACTCTTCCAGGACATCACATCCTTCATTTTCTTCTTCCTTTTCCATCATCTTTTCCCCTATTTCTTCCCAGGGCACTGCGTTCCTTGATATTTTATCCGTCCGGAGCCCCCGGATTCCTCCTATCAGGATTCTCCTCCACAACCTCCGGACCCTCCGGATCTGCCTCTTTCCATCTATCAATTTCTTCTTCCGATTCCCCCTAATCCTGGGTCCGACCCAACTTCTTCCACATCCACTGCCTTGGGCATCTGCCCATTCTCTCACTGCTTTCGAGGCTTTAGTCCTCACTTCTCCTTCTAATTCTCTGCTTCTTCTATAGACCTTTCATGTGATCAGGGTCTCCACACCTTAGTGAGGGAGTTCTAGCCCTCGCCTCTCTTCCTTTTTTCCTTATTCGTCTGAGTCTGGTCTTGGCACCACTCTTTCTTGTTAAGCCACTTTCAAACCCTTTGCTTCCAATCCTTTTGACCGCCAAAGAGGACTATCCCACGATGATCAACCTCGCCTCTGACAGCTACTTCTACAAAGGTTGCAAGGTAACATATTGGCGTAAGTACTCATTTCATGATATCATTATCTCATTGCTTCACGATGATTTTCAAAATAAAGTGCTTCTTAACAAGATTAAGAGTGGTAGTCAAGACCTTTATCCTAGGTCGAATCTTTATCTTTACTAAATCATTCTCAAAATATTCTTTTAGGCTTATTTTTGCAGCACCTTTGGTAATAAAAATCCCACGCTGGGAATTCAACGTTCTCTCCCTGCTTGTTAAAAGTAACCTTCAGCTGGGCATTACTCACACTTCACGGCGTCCTTAGCCGGCTCCTTTGGTTAAAACACCGTTGCTACTTTGGCCATGCCATGAGTATATCTAAAAGTCTTTTCTCTTCTTTACTCGGCCGAATGCAGGGGCAAGAGGTGGATGTTGACACCCGTTTTAGCCCACAAGTTACGTCGTTTCTCTTATTCATCATTTTTGATGTCCCGAATTAGCCATTGTTTTGGAGCTTTCTTGGATGGATTTCAAGCCCATTTTTTACCATTCCATATCCTTTGAGTCTTGAAGATCATGATTTCTTAGAGCCCCGGACCTTATCTTTTCAAATTCTGGCTTCTAAGTCGACTTTCGGCCCATTTAGGCCGACTTCCCCCAAGTAATCGGCTCTCTCTCACTGCGTAGTCCTGAAAGTGGTTCTTTTTCACCCTCTTCCATTCCCTCTTTCAAAAAGTTATCTTCATCAAAGTTGTTCATCTTTCAAAGATCTACAATTTCTTCTTCTACACCGTTGGCCGGTTCTGCCCCGATTGTGAGCTATTTGCATTTTTCTGGCATGCCGTGCTGTTCACCTACATTCCAGAATTTTCCTCTCTCTTCCAGCCCCATTTTCACCCTCTTCCAATCATTTTCTCACATTTCTTTCTTCATAAAAGTTGTTCCTCTCTCAGTTATCTACAACTTCTATGTTTACCACTTTGTCTAATTCTCCACCGTTTGAGAGATATGCTTCAATTTCTAAAGTCGTGCGCAGTCTGCCCAGAATCTGCCTTCATCGATGTGAAGGTCATTTGCAGGTGCGTTACTTCATTGAAGTGACGGCCCAGTGAAGACCGTTACTTTAGTGTGACGGTCCTACGATAGACCGTCACATCAAAACTTGCCCAAAACAGCCCGGTTCAACCCCTAGAGTGTGGCGGTCCTATCCTTGACCGTTAGACCAAGTGACGGCCCTATTTAGGTGCGTTACATCCAATCTCATCCGAAAACGTCTCGTTCGACCTCCAGAGTGTGACGGACCTACCCTAGTCCGTTACATCAGTCTGACGGCCCTACGATAGACCGTTACATGCACCAGAGAATCCAATTTGTGCTGGACTCTGCTCCATTTTTGTGCGCCGTGGCCCTCTTGAAGAGTCCATAACTTCTTGAATTCTTATCCAAATTGATCCCCGTTTTTTCCTACTTCTAGCCCTTGGTATTATCTTGAATTTGGTTCATAGGAATCAAATTTTTATTGGCAATATCTCTTGGGATTTGGGTCACAAGATCAGGATTTATGTTTCCTAGTTCAACTCAAACTCTGCAGATAAGGCTCCGGGGCTGCCTTCCAAGAGCCCTATCTTCTAGAATCCTCCTCCGAATTGATCCCCGTTTGTTCCTATCTCTTGTCCTTAGTATTATCTCGAGTTTGATCCAAAGAACTCGATTTATCTTGGACTCTATCTCCGGGAATCGTGATAAGAAGATGAGGCTTTCTTTCAAAACTCTATAAAAACTGCCCAGTTCGCAGTCGCGACGGGGGGCTCTTTCCGGACGTGGGGCGAAGCCATGCTGCACCGTCGACTCACAACTTCGACCCCATCTTGAAGAGGGAAGTATTGGCTTTCAATTTCATCCTTCTGGGCTTGATTTCATGGTCTACACTCTTAGTTCTAGTCTCCTCAAAATCACAAATCATCACAGTTTTCTGCACTTTTCTGCTATACATGCGTTTTTCTCCGTTTTGCATCATCATTTTCTCTCTATTCTCTCCATCAAATCTTGTGATTTCAAATCCTATGCATGCACAACACACCCACCTATTATTTCCACCCTTCCACAGGGGTTAAAAACCTCCCCCCGGTGAGTTTGCCCTCAATTTCTACCCCTATTTTATCACTGCGGGATTGATACTACACATGCATGTTCTAATGGGTTTTTGCCTTTGTGTTTCATCTTTGTTTTGCAGGAGAGCATGAATACAACGTGAGGCCCTCTTCCTCTAGCCGGCTGGAAGGAGAGGAGGTTTGAATCCACAAGTTCCCCGCACCCCGTTTCAAGCGCGATCAAGTTTTCTTTCCAAGGTATACGACGCCGTTGCACTCCTTTCTTCATCCTTGCGGCGTTGTTAATCCTTGGTGGCGATCACAGTTAGTATTTCCATCCTTTCATCCCCTTGTCTTTGATTCACATGTTTATGCATGTATGTATTTAAAGGGGGCGGGATAGGAAGCTAATCTAATTAAAAAACAAATCAACAGTTTTTTGGCGATCACGGTGGGACACCAATGCCCATCACGCTTGTTTTCATGCTCTTTTGTAGGTTGGGTGGGTCCATGTTCATGTTTAGGTGATATTTCTTCCATTCTCCAACTATTTTTGGTGTTTTAAGGGCTCTGGTAGTGTGACGGTCCTGCAGTAGACCGTCACATGCATTAACGGTCCTTTGGTAGACCGTTATACGGCTTCTGGCAGTCCTGCGCGCATGCTCACAGAGCCGTGTTCATCGAGGCATAACTTTTGATCCCGGAGTCGGATTGAGCTGATTTTTGTTCCGTTGGATAGCCCTTTATATTGTCTTTCCATCCATATATCATTTGCACCATTTGGTTATCATTTTCATATTCTAATATTGTCCAACTTTTTGAGTTTCTGCATAAGTTCTGCAGGCAGGCTCTGGGACAGGTTCACAGGTACATCTTTACTGAGTGATTTGACTGCCTTCCCGGTGTCTGATTGCACTGATTTTTGTTCCATTGGATAGTCCTTTATATTGTCTTTCCATCCATAGCTTATTTGCAACATTTGGGTCTCATTTGCTTAGTTAAAAAATGTCATCATTTTAGCATTTTGTCCATAAAATCTGCATGTGGTCTGCGCATAGGGTCACGGGGGCATCTTTGCTCAGTGATTTGATTGACCTCCCGGGGTCAGATTGATCTATTCTTGGGCCCGTTGTGCAGATCTTTGTATTGTCTTTCCATCCATATACTATTTGTTTTAGTTGGATCATGTTTGCATAGTTTTATCTAGTCTTGATTTTCTAGTTTTAAGCTAGAATTTGCATGCACTCCGGTGCACATAGGGCCATACGTTGCATATCATAGTTGCATTTCCTACCTTGGTGCGTGGACCTCTCGTCTCCATATTCCTTGGAGCCGACCAGGAAAGCACATCAAGGACCTCCATAAGTCCCCGTGAGCCGTGGATTCCCACACGGACACCGGGCCGGTTGTACCTTTCCACCCCTTAGGCTTGCATTTGCATAAGTGTGAGGGAGTTAACCTTAGTCAACCCAAAGTTTGGACCTTATTCCCATAGGATTCCCATCTTGAGGGAATTATTATTAATTCAAATCATTAAAAGGTCTATTAAAATCTCTAAAACATTTCCCATCATATCAACTTGTTTGACTTGGGTGAAAACTCTCACATTGCATTGTTTGTGTTGTTTGGGCTTGTCCAAGCCCATTAGTTATTTTCGTGTTGCATTCTTTCATCATCCATATGTTTTGTTGTTGTTAGGCCCATTTAGCTTAACCCATTTTGTGTGTCCATTGTCCCGTGGTCCGTTGTCCATTCGCCTTTGCATTAGTGGGTCAGTCCCCTCTTGTCCTCGAGCCCATTAAGCCATTGCTTCCCCACTTGTATTCACCTTGATATCCTTGTATTAAGTCTCCATTTGCCCTCATGGAGCATCATTCCAACCCCTTGTATCATCCTTTTCCCCAATCTTCCTCTTATTCTCGCGTGGAATCCTCTTCCCACGCAGGCCTATCTTCCCGTGGTCCTTCTGATCCATCCAAGGGCCAGGCTAATCTCATGGCCCATCTTTCAAGCCTTGTTCACCAAATAGACCCGGCCCAGGCCCAACGTCTTATTGCGTCTCATCTTAATGGGCCTTCTTCTCATAATGGGCCATCTTCTATTCATGGGCCTCCTCCTTCTCCTTCATATGTTGCTGGCCCAATTGCTAATGGGACTTATTCTCTTAATGGGCCTCATCCTTCTGCCCATGTTGCTACCAGCCCAATGGGTCCTTATGCTCATACTTCTTCCAGGCCCACATATCCTTTCATTCTTGGAATGGGCCCTTCTTCTTCTCAGCCTGGATCCTCTTATCCGGCCCAATACCATGCTCGTGGTCCCAATTCACAACCTCTTGCTCAAGCTGGCCCATATTCTTCTCGATCTCTCCCTACCCAGGAGATGATTGCTCAAACCCAACGCCAACTTGATGAGCTTCAACGTCGGATCGATCCTAAATCCTCTTTAAGTGTTCCATTCGCATTTCAAGGTCTTCGGCTTCCGCCATCTTCACAAATTCCTGCATATCGCCGTTATAGTGGAGTCGGTGACCCATATGTGCACTTGAAGGAGTTTGTTTATGAGTCGACCCAGTTTCGACATGACCAACACTTGATGGCTTATCTGTTTGGTCTGTCATTGGAAGGCCCGACTCGGGATTGGTTCTTCTCTCTTCCGCAGAGCAAGTTGGGAGTTTTCAAGCCGTTCAAGAAAAATTTATACAGCAGTTTCAAGATCAGGTTGGGCCCAAGTACTCTATTATGGATCTGGCCCATGAGATGATGAAGCCCGAAGAGAAGTTTTCTACCTTTGCTGATCGTTGGCGTCGCCTTGCCGCGCAGGTCCCGGGACACATACCGGAGGGAGAGCAAATCAAGATGCTGATATCCAATGCCGTGCCCGAGTATCAGTTCATCTTAACCCTCAACGACATCACCTCCTGGCAGCAACTTTACAGCCGAGCCCGCTTCATTCGCCAACAAATCCAAGATTCCCTTGACCTCGAGTCTCCACCATCCACCTCCACATATCAACCTTCACCCTCCACATGTCATCCCTATGCTCCCATGAGTCAGCCGGCCATGAGTCAGCCTTCCGCCACATATCCCTCCACGAGCCAACCTCCCGCCTCTACATACCCATACGCCTCAGCATATCAACCTTCCATGAGTCAGCCTCCCGCATCCACATACCCGTCTCCATCTCCACTTCCGGTCAAGGGAACACCACATCCTGAGCAAGTAGATGCCGTCTACATACCCCCTCATCCTGTTCCACACATGCCTTCACCAAAGCCCTCCACCACTAGCCACGCACTCCTGCCTACGCAACCTCCACTTCCGTCTCCACAACCTTCTCCACCATTACGTATCCCTCGGCATCCACCTTGCCCGAAGCAGGCTCCTCATCTTCCTTTGCCGGAGTGTTTCACCGATATATTTCGGGCTTTGATGGCCACTCACGCGTTGCCGTTCTCTCCGGTTGTGCCTTACCGACCCGCGGTCGGGGATATGCTTCAGTTCTGTGATTTCCACCGTCAGCAGGGGCATTTGATTGAGGATTGTCCCGAGTTCCAGGATTATGTTTATGACCTGGAAGCTAAGGAAAGGATTGATTGGGCCGCTATGCATAAAGTCATTTTACATCTCCACAGCCAACAGCAGCAGCAAGAAGTGCCACCCGGGCAGCCGTCTCTGTTACTTCAAGGTCAGGGGCACCCTTGTGATTCCTCGTCTAGTGCTACACTCGCTCCATCACCTACTCCGTTACCTCCACCAACTCTTACCTCGGCTCCATCGCCGCCACAAACCCAAGCCTCTGCTCAGGCTAGTGCCTCCTCTTCTTCTCCCGCCGCCACTACCACTACTTCTATCCCCAACACCGCTCGACGCGTTGTGTCGACACGTCGATGGTGGACACCACAACCTCCCTCTTCACCCTCTCTACCTCCATGTCCACTACCCCCATCGCCTTCATTACTATCCTTACCATATCCATCACCATCACTATCATCTCCATCTCCACCACCAGTGCTTCCATCACCACCTCCATCTCCACCCTCGCCTCCATCTCCACCACCACCTTTGCCCGAGCCTGAGCAAGCCACACCTTTTCCTTTACCTCTACCCTCAGCCACGCCTTCACCGTCACCTTTATCGCCACCCGAGCCTATCATCGCCACATCGCCTGCGCCTTCACTTTCCATCACCACTCCCGTTGGAGCCTCCATGCCTTCCAAACCTCCACATGTTCCACCCAAGCATATTCCCTTTACTTCTCCAACCACTTCCACCCCACGGAGCAGGTGTGCACTTCCTTTGGTGCCCCGTGGGTCTAATCCCCAGGGAGACAATAAGCCAAGTCAGGATGATTCAGTGATGGCCGTGCATTTCAAGATTCAAGATTTTATCTGTCGGATGCCGGTTCGTGTCCTCGTCCCTGGTTATTTTGGGGATGATGCGCCTACACTTTCAAAGATGACAGTTGCTCAGAAGAGTTCCCTTGAGCTGATGCAAGTTTCTTCCCGAGCGAGGCCGATGGCAATCTCCTTGCTCGCCGGAGAGTTCACCATTGATGCTATTATTTCTCCTCGCTCTATTACTGTTCGGATAACAGGCCAAGAAGGGTTCTCTACCCGTGTTTTGCTAACACATACGGCCGCCAAGCAGATTATGGATTCTATGTTCAAGGGGCAATTGGCTATATCTTCTACACTTTACAAGGATATTCTGTACTTGTTATGCAAACTTCCTCGGTTTATTAGCAAACCGGCCATGACAACGCCGTGTATTACTCTCCCTCAGCTTCACCCGTCTCTTCTATCAAGGGAGTTGTGCTTCAAGACTGAGTTCCGAGTGGAGTTACCGAATCTCATACTTCTAGTACCGAGAGACAAAACCCCGTGGGTTTGTGATATTCATCACTCTGAAGGGTTACTCGCTCAAGAATGTTCGCCTATTGCTAGCACCGGGTGTCTAGGGGCAACCGCACCGATGAAGTTGCATGTTCACAGTCGGGCCAGGTCATTTGCCAGATGGGCCCGTTATTTGAGAAAGTATTACAGATTGAGAAGGCCGAAGGTCCTAGTCCGCACCAGGCGAGTCCATGTTCAAGAAGTATCAGCTAAGAAGAGGCGACGACGTAAGTTTAAGGGCCGTCAGTTGTGCACTCAGGGGTCCACTTCTCTTCCTTCTTCTTCCTTTCACTCATCATTTCTTCTGCTCGGTTCCCACCCCTGGGTGGTGTATCTTCCCTCTTCTAATTCTCCCTTCATGATTCACTCCTCCCATCTCAGGTTTGCGAATCCTCGTTCTTCCTTTTCCCATCCGGAACCTCCGAACTTTTCATCTCCTCACCATTCTCGGCCTCAGCCTATATCCTCCTCTGATTCTTCTCCTCCGGTGTCTCTGGGTTCTCCTTCTTATTCCCCGACCTTGTCGGGTGTCTATTGTTCTTCTTCTCCAGCACTGTCGGATGATTCTCGTCCCTCTTCTCCGACCACGTCGGATGATTCTTCTTATCATCTTTCTACTCTCTCCTCTTCACCCTTTCGGGGTCTTCACCCTTTCTCTTGCTGTTTTCAAGGATTTTGTCCGCCTTGATCTCAGCTAATTTGGTTTATTCTGTATCTGGTTCCTTGTTATCAGGGCCTCGGTGCCTTGACGAGGGAGTTCTAGCCCTCGTCTCTCTTCCTTTTTTATCCCTTCTTCGTCCAGTATGATGTCTGCCACTCCTCTGTGTCGAGGAATCTTTCAATCCTTTGCTCTCCATTCATCCTTTATCCTGACAAGCAATGAATACAAAGTTACTCGCGCTCCTCAAAGCTCGATGATCGAGATCACTTCAGGATGCCGGTTTCCACGCCATGGATTTGCAAAGGTATCTTTATTTTGGGCAAAGAAACATGCTTTCATTTTCATTATTTCTATTGTTTCTGCACATGGTTATAACGCTATTCCTCAACATGGTTAAGTGGCTTTTAGAAATTTGCTTAGTTCATTTAAAATGAGTTCACTTCTGCAGCATCCTTAGGCCAGTGATAGCTCCGCGCTGGGAGTCTAGTTCTTTCCCCGATCGTTGAGGGTGACCTTTTGAGCATGGGTTTTTCACACACCACACGGCAAGCCATAGCCGATCTCTCTAGTGCAACACCGTTGCTGCTTTGGCCATACCATGGGTATGCACAAAGGTCTTTTTCTTTTCTCTACTCGGCCAAGTGCAGGGGCAAGAGGTTGATGGATAAGATGACCAACCTAGGCACTCCCTAATACGAGAGAGGTCTCAAATAGGGGCAGTCTTGACCCTCGAAAGTGAGCTTTCATGCAATATATAGCCAACAAGGGCTGTCAAAAATCAATAAGAATGAATATGCAAAATTATGAAAATCAAAGGCATGGCAAGAGTGGCGAAGCCCCGCGGGACGTCTTGAGCCTGGTCGCATGCGTGCCTGATAAATATGGGTCTCAAAACCAAAGACACAAAGCCCCAGCGCAACAGACCTACTCTTTGAGGGGTGGTGCCCGGGAAGGAATTCAAATCCTGATGTCTCCCATCCTGCATAAAGCTTGCCTCCAATTTTCTTCTATCTCCCTCTTAGGCTGGGTTGTATCCCGGGTATGGCCTTAGTAGGGGCACCGTTCTGTAGAGACGGTTGGTTATGGTAAGCCACCCTCACATGCACGCCCTGCTTAAGGGAAGCCTTTAATGAGAGGGGTGGGACGGCGATCCCCGGCCAGTAGTTCGAGCCTATCTTTGGGTGCTGCAGATTGATATTGTCAAAATAAAAAA
This sequence comes from Amorphophallus konjac, assembly GCA_022559845.1. NCBI lineage: Eukaryota > Viridiplantae > Streptophyta > Magnoliopsida > Alismatales > Araceae > Amorphophallus > Amorphophallus konjac. Next base: position 114,799,563 of record CM040121.1, read on the forward strand.
AAATAAAATATTGTCAAAATCCAAAAAAATGATATTGTCAAAAATCCAAAAAAATTAATTAAATTTATCAAAATCCAAAAAAATCAAATATGTCAAAATTCCCAAAAAAAAATTGAATATGTCAAAAATAACAAAAATTTGAATATATCAAAAAAAAATCAAGAAAATTGAAAAATCTAAAAATACTTATCTTTTGTTCCTTTTATTTTTATTTTGAGGACAGATACGTAATTTGTTTGCTAAGTGTGCAGGCTGTAGGTTACAGGTTCAAGCTTTCCTTGCCATATCTTTGTGCTCTGTCTCCTGTCCACATCTTCGATATGTTCTCATCTCTTCAATCCTATCTCTAGATCTGTTCTGAAGCTCATGGCCTTCTCAGCTTTCGCTTATTTGCTTAATCATGTTTCCATGAGTGGGCAATATCTCACGGTTTTGAACCTGGCGGTTCCGCTTCATTTGATCTTGGGTTTTGATTGAAGAAAGTGTTTATTGTCTTTATCATGTCTATGTCCTGCATGTCTTTTATCCTGATGTGTCCTTGTCATATATTTCTATGGTCCTCCATGTCTTTTGTCCCACTGTGTCCTTGTCATATGTGTCTATGTCCTCTCGTGTTGGTCGTATCTTTGTTCCACCGAGTCATTCATCACACGTGTCTTTGTCCTCCGTGGTATTGTCATCTCACGTGTCTTTATCCCACCATGTCCTTATACCACCATGTGTGCTGTCCCACCGTGTGCGTGTTGTCTTATCCCACCGTGCCTTTAGTCGCATGTATGCTTGCCATTTATTTATGTGTTATATTTCATCCATCTTCGGTATGTTATGTTGTGACATGTTTCATTCATATTTCTCTTATTATGTTGTGTTCATGTCATGCTTGTTCATATTTGTTCATGTTCACATCATGTCATGTTGTTGTTCTCTTATGATGAAAATTCATAAAAAGTAGAAATCGAAAATCCAATAAAAATGCCGTTTCGCTTGACAGGTAAGTCAGGTATGATTCTCTATCCTTGCTCATTGTTGCATTACTATATGGTATCTACATTATTATAACCTCTCAAGGACCGGCTGGTTGCCCGTGTGTTCTGGGATCTGATGTTCCCCTTTAACAAAAACGATGATGATCTAGAAACATATGGTTAATCGTTGGATAGGCCGCTTGGTTAAGTCGGGTGGGGGACGATGGACTCTATCTCGCACGCCGTGGTTGCAGAAGATTCTTGACCCCGTCTTGGCTCAGTCTAGCAATATTATCCTTGAGTACTTTCTATTTTATCTTTCTTTGCATTCGTTTTAATGATTTCTTTATTTTAGCCCAGCATGCATCATGTCATTTTGAGCATTCATGTCTCGTGATCCATTCAAGGATTTCTCCTCAGCAATGGTTGATTGCACTCAGTTCTCTTGGATAAGAGATTCTTCATTCCACTCCGAATTTGAACGATTTCTCTGATCTTGCCGCTTGGTTTAATTGGCCAGTGTGATTCCTGTCTGGATTTTATCTCAGTCTTATCTCTCCTTTCCAGCTCTTATGTTGTGTTCCTTCCGACCCACTCATTGTCCGTGGATTGTGTCCCCGATGAGGCTGGTCGTGTTTCCTTTTCCTCATTTAGTTTAGTTCTCCAGACATGTCTCATCCTTGTCAATCATTTCAAGTGGTTAGTTCGGCGTTTTCGGGAGAATTTCTGTCGCTTGTTGGTTGTAACGGGTGTCTTTTTTGGCCTTGATGCCCGCTTATCAGTTCTCTCTGCTTCATCTCCGCTTCATCTCCATTTCACGTCGCTGTCGCTTTCACTCCACCTCCTTTCCATTTCGCCTCCACGTCCACTTTCGCTCGTTCCCTTGCAAAGCGGACATCAAGGAGGGGCATCTGTTGACACCCGTTTTAGCCCACAAGTTGCGTCGTTTCTCTTATTCATCATTTTTGATGTCCCGAATTAGCCATTGTTTTGGAGCTTTCTTGGATGGATTTCAAGCCCATTTTTTACCATTCCATATCCTTTGAGTCTTGGAGATCATGATTTCTTAGAGCCCCGGACCTTATCTTTTCAAATTCTGGCTTCTAAGTCGACTTTCGGCCCATTTAGGCCGACTTCCCCCAAGTAATCGGCTCTCTCTCACTGCGCAGTCCTGAAAGTGGTTCTTTTTCACCCTCTTCCATTCCCTCTTTCAAAAAGTTATCTTCATAAAAGTTGTTCATCTTTCAAAGATCTACAATTTCTTCTTCTACACTGTTGGCCGGTTCTGCCCCGATTGTGAGCTATTTGTATTTTTCTGGCATGCCGTGCTGTTCACCTACATTCCAGAATTTTCCTCTCTCTTCCAGCCCCATTTTCACCCTCTTCCAATCATTTTCTCACATTTCTTTCTTCATAAAAGTTGTTCCTCTCTCAGTTATCTACAACTTTTATGTTTACCACTTTGTCTTTTTCTCCACCGTTTGAGAGATATGCTTCAATTTCTAAAATCGCACGCAGTCTGCCCAGAATCTACCTTCATCGATGTGAAGGTCATTTGCAGGTGCGTTACTTCATTGAAGTGACGGCCCAGTGAAGACCATTACTTCAGTGTGACGGTCCTACGATAGACCGTCACACCAAAACTTGCCCAAAACAGCCCGGTTCAACCCCTAGAGTGTGGCGGTCCTATCCTTGACCGTTAGACCAAGTGACGGCCCTATTTAGGTGCGTTACATCCAATCTCATCCAAAAACGTCTCGTTCGACCTCCAGAGTGTGACGGACCTACCCTAGTCCGTTACATCAGTCTGACGGTCCTACGATAGACCGTTACATGCACCAGAGAGTCCAATTCGTGCTGGACTCTGCTCCGTTTTTGTGCGCCGTGGCCCTCTTGAAGAGTCCATAACTTCTTGAATTCTTATCCAAATTGATCCCCGTTTTTTCCTACTTCGAGCCCTTGGTATTATCTTGAATTTGGTTCATAGGAATCAAATTTTTATTGGCAATATCTCTTGAGATCTGGGTCGCAAGATCAGGATTTATGTTTCCTAGTTCAACTCAAACTCTGCAGATAAGGCTCCGGGGCTGCCTTCCAAGAGCCCTATCTTCTAGAATCCTCCTCCGAATTGATCCCCGTTTGTTCCTATCTCTTGTCCTTAGTATTATCTCGAGTTTGATCCAAAGAACTCGATTTATCTTGGACTCTATCTCCGGGAATCGTGATAAGAAGATGAGGCTTTCTTTCAAAACTCTATAAAAACTGCCCAGTTCGCAGTCGCGACGGGGGGCTCTTTCCGGACGTGGGGCGAAGCCATGCTGCACCGTCGACTCACAACTTCGACCCCATCTTGAAGAGGGAAGTATTGGCTTTCAATTTCATCCTTCTGGGCTTGATTTCATGGTCTACACTCTTAGTTCTAGTCTCCTCAAAATCACAAATCATCATAGTTTTCTGCACTTTTCTGCTATACATGCGTTTTTCTCCGTTTTGCATCATCGTTTTCTCTCTATTCTCTCCATCAAATCTTGTGATTTCAAATCCTATGCATGCACAACACACCCACCTATTATTTCCACCCTTCCACAGGGGTTAAAAACCTCCCCCCGGTGAGTTTGCCCTCAATTTCTACCCCTATTTTATCACTGCGGGATTGATACTACACATGCATGTTCTAATGGGTTTTTACCTTTGTGTTTCATCTTTGTTTTGCAGGAGAGCATGAATACAATGTGAGGCCCTCTTCCTCTAGCCGGCTAGAAGGAGAGGAGGTTTGAATCCACAAGTTCCCCGCACCCCGTTTCAAGCGCGATCAAGTTTTCTTTCCAAGGTATACGATGTCGTTGCACTCCTTTCTTCATCCTTGCGGCGTTGTTAATCCTTGGTGGCGATCACGGTTAGTATTTCCATCCTTTCATCCCCTTGTCTTTGATTCACATGTTTATGCATGTATGTATTTAAAGGGGGCGGGATAGGAAGCTAATCTAATTAAAAAACAAATCAACAGTCGACGGGTGAGATGACCCACCCTGGGTAATCCCCAATACGAGAGGAGTCTCAAATAGGGGCAGTCTTGACCCAAAATCAATATGAGTTTTCATATGAGTTTTCATAATATACATCTCGCCAAAAGGGCTATTATGAAAATCAAGTCAGAATTTCGATAAAAGTAAATTTGTGAATTATGGCATGTCAAGAGTGGCAAAGTCCCCGCAGGGAAAACCCTGGTCGTTGTAGACACGCCAAAAATGACGCTATGTTGGTCAAATCTCATGTCATTATGATGACGCCCCAAGCGAACTTCAATATGTTCATAATATGAAGTTTTTCTATTTTCTTGTATGTGGTTTTGATTTATTTTTTCATTTTATGATTCGCGACCTGAAGAGGGGCGTTATTTAAATGGCGACCTTATCTAGGGCGTTTTCTCAAGAAAGGACGACTAAATGGCAGGGCGTCAATTCCTGGTATTATCCGATTTTAAAGTAAATTCAAAATCAAAAAAAAATTATTGGTTAACGTCCTTCCTCAGGGCATGTTTTAAATTAACGCCTCAATCGTAGGCGTGTTCTCATAATTTTCAAATAAAGTAAGTTTTATTGCCAAAATTAAATTCAAGAAGTGACGCCCTTGGTAGAGGTCGTGTTTTGAGTAACGTCTTGATGTAGGTCGTCAATTCTTGATTTGACGCCCTTCGCAAGGTCGTGTTTCACCTTTCGTGTCCTGCTTTAACTCCTCTTTCCTGTATAGAGTCCTACCTCCAATAGTCTCCTTGCTCGAATTGGAGGTAGAGTCCTGCCTTCTTTGAACATTGCCTATCCTTATCTTACCAAACTCGAGCTTATCTCCCACTGAAATCCTATAAAATCATGATCTGGTCGCTCGAGGCAGGGGTTGACGATTTCAGAGGTTGAAGAGATTAGAAACGTTCAAGAGGTTGAGAGGATTGACGGCTTCCTCTGCTTCCTTACTGTCGTGTGCTCTATAGGAGGACTTCGGCTTCCTCTGCTCCTTCTTCATCCGGTCAACCGTGTCTTCTTGGTTCCCTTTACTGTCGACAGGGACAGCAGGGCTTTCTTTTGTTTGTGTTGATTTGTCTTCATCCACTATTTTCTTCTTCTGCGTCTGCATCAATTCCATCATCAGTCCTGTTCCTTTTTCTCCTTTTCACGTTTGCATTAGATTTATCATATCTCCTCTCTCCCTAATTCCTCTTTAGGGGTTTTAAAACCAAAATAATAAGGTGCGCATGTTTGGTCTTTTTCTCATCTTAACTTCATCTTCGGATTGATACTACTTGCATTGGTTGATCCCCTCTTTTGCTTTGTTGTTTCATTGTCTTTTTTGCAAGGTAATCAAAAGAATAACCCTTCTCATCGGCCGGCCGATTGAAGAAGGAGGAAGGAACTTCACATCATCCCGCGTTTCAATCTTCACCAGGTATTCGCGATCCCCCTTTTATTATTATTGAGGTAACCCCTCTGGCGATCACATCTCCATATTTGCACCACGTGCAAGCTTTTTCTTCCCCTTATTTATGCATTAATCATCATTATCCTCCATGTTTTTTCACATCATTATTCTCTTGTGATTGTGTGGGATTTATGCCCATCCACAAATTGGCGATCACGGTGGGACTTCCACTGTTTTCTTTTTTATTACCCTTTCCCCTCGGCACCCTCGTGTGCCCTTTCCCTTTGGCACCCTCGTGTGCCCTTTCCCCTTTGGCACCCACGCGTGCCCTTTCCCCCTTGGTACCCTCGGTACCCTTTCCTTTGTGTCCCTCGGGCACCCTCCACTGTGCACACTGCACACTCCGGGATCAGCCAGCTTGCGTTTGCATATTTCTCTGAATTGACGCCTTCCACGAGGGCGCTTTTTAGTTTTAACGCCCTTCACAGGGGCGTGTTTATTTTACTAACGCCTTCATCCAGGGCGTCCAATTTTTATGTTACGTTTGCCGTCAAGACGTCTTTACATCATCTTACTGCTTTAATCATTCTGCCTGTGAATTCACGCCCTGCCCCAGGGCGTTCTTTTATTACATAGCGCCTCACCACAAGGCGCTTCCTCAGATTTGACGCCCTCACGCAGAGGCGTCCCTGTCGAATTTCGCGCCTCTATCAGAGGCGTGTTTCTGTTTCTCGCTGCTGGCTCATAGCCTCTCGCAGTAATTCACGACAGTGACCCTGTCGTTGCTTTGGTTGATAGCGACCTGCCCCAGGTCGTCTCTTTCCTGCGTTTTACAGAACCCTGCTTCCTGCTGATGTCTGTGATAGTTTGTTTGGTTGTCATATTGCTTGCCTATATTGCTTTGATTTGATCATATTACTTCGCATATTGTGGCTTTTGGTTGAGAGACCTCCTCTCTCTACACTAGGATTCCACACATCTCTCTTGGAATCGGGACAACCCTCCATTGAGCACTCCGTCTCTTTGGACCGGAAATCCCTTTTCCAAGACCTCCATAAGTCCCCGCACCCGTGGATTCCCTCACGGACGCCGGGCTGGTTGTACCCTCGAAGTACCCGGAGTTTAGAGAACCTATCGTTGGTAAGGAGAGAGAAAGAATCTAGTTGACCCGGAGGTTACACTTGGATCAACTAGGTTTCACATTGCAAACATAAGTGAACTATTCAACAATTCAATCTACTCTAATCTCAAGCGGAACACTAAAACCTTGCGTTCATCTCAACTTGGCTGCATACACTTGCTTGGGTGATTTGGCTTGTTTGGATTGAGTGGTTGTTTGTTTGATAGTGCCTTTATAAAATCGTCTCTCCCCTTAAAAGAAAATGAAACTCCGTCCAGGTAAGATCATCAACATGGCAGGCTATGGGTATTCTTATGATGATGAGGACGAGAATGTCTTTGGTCAATATGAGACCCCTCTCCAGGATTCCATCTATTATGAGGGAAATTACCCTCACCCTCAGTCTCATCATCCTCAAATCCATGTGGTTGATACCACTCCTCAAGAGGTTGTGCCCTCTTCTCAGACTTTGCCCTCCAACACTTCGGGGAACCCTTCCCCATCCTTCAATGTCACCGACTTAATTAATGCACTATCTCAGTTAGATGATTCCCAGCGGCAGGCTGTCCAGGCCGCCTTGAAAGGGAAGTATGTTCCCTCTTCGTCTTCCAACCCCCCTCCGGCCGAGAGTGGCCATCACCCCGTTAACGACCAGGCGGTCTTGCATAAACCCCCCTCTCGTCCACCAACGCCTGTCACGGCCATACCGGCCCAGCAGGTGAGTTATTCTGCAGTTAGGCACCAATTCCCCCAACCTCCTCAGATTCTACGGTTGCCTATACCACATTCTTTTGTTCAGGCCCCAGTTGAGTCCGACTCTAATGCTTTGCTACTTCAGAAGATGGCCCACATGGAAGAACAGCTTAAGAAAGTCACTGCGGCCAAGAATGCACCAGAAATCTCGCTTCCCACTCTGCCAATTTTTCATCTTCCTCCGTCTGAGATGCCGAACTTTCGGCGGTACAATGAAACTGGCAATCCGGTCGTTCATTTGAAGGATTTTATGTACGAGACCTCCTTCTGTCAAGGCAACAAGGCTTCTCTGGCCTATTTATTCAGAAGATCTCTGGAGGGGCCAGCCCTCGAATGGTTTTATTCCTTGGAGCCAGCTGATGCCAGTGACTTCGATGTTGTCCAAAGGAAATTCTTGCAAAAGTATAGAGACCGTGTTGGACCCTCTCTGTCCGTTACAGATTTAGTTGCAGAGAAAATGAAGTCTGAGGAGGACTTCATCATATTTGCTGACAGATGGCGGTCGATGGCCGAGAAGCTGAAAGACACATTGTCGGAACAGGAGCAAGTAAAGATGATTATTTCTAATGCAACTCCTCAATTCCGCCATATTTTGGCCATGAACCTGCTGACTACTATGGAAGAGCTCTATGAGAGGGCTCGTTACATCCAGACACAGATGAAGGATTCGCCCATTATGGGTATGTTTGAGCCAAAGCCTCAGCTGTTTAAGAAAACCACCAATGTTAACAGTGGGCCCACAACTGAGGGCACCGTCACAAATGAGCAAGTCGGCGTAGTTGGCAACCCCCACCATCAAGCTAACCCACGTCCACCACCGCCTCTACGACAGAACTCTCATTTTAACCCTACTCCACAACCCCAATTCGCACCTCAACACTCCTTCGCTCCACCGCAAAACCAAGCCCCCCGCGTAGACCCTCTAGCTCCACCACAATACCATCAAATGCCCCCACCTGCCAACTACGGCCGACAACAACAACGGAGACCGCCACTTGGCCCCAAAAGGGACCACTATCCTCCACTTCCCGAAAGTCTCCCCGATATTTTTAATGCTCTGATGGCCGCCAACTTGCTCGCCTTGCCAAGGGAAAGAACCGTGTGGCCCGCTAATGTTGACACATCCCGTCATTGTGCTTTTCATCGCGGCCCTGGTCACAACCTTGATCATTACTTCCACTTCAGAGATTACATCTACGATCTAAATGACCAGGGTGACATCAATTGGGATGAGATGAGACAATTCATAGCCGCTATGAAAGAAAGAAGGGCTTCTCGGCAACAGCAAAATCAACAACTTCAGCAACCCGCTCCACAACAAGTTCAACCACAGCAAGCTCCAGCACCCCAGCAGGATATGGGGATTGTCCGTAATCCATTGCCAGAGCACGCCCCTAATCAGCATGTGAACCCTATCACATCCCTCTACGAAGTGCAGAGAGGACAGGGATGGCACGAAGAAAATGTCTCTGTCGGGGCATTTCATCATGATCCGAATCAAAATCAACCTCCGCGCCTTTTGCGCACCCTTCCTTCTTCTTCTACTCTCCTATCGGGACGTCCTCTTTTACGCCCCGTCAACCCATCTACCTCCACCAGTTCTACGGCCTTGCCGGCCCGCTCTCTTCTTACCCATTTGCCACCTCCACAACCTACCGCACGATGAACCCCACCTTCCACCACCAACTCTATACCTCCGCCGTCCAGGCCACTCCTACTTCGCTCACCGCTAGCACCCGCTACACCCTCTACCACTCCTACACCAGCAAGGGTTCCTCCGCCATCAGTTCCCCAACCTCTCATACCCAGATCTCTTCTTGTTAGACCACCCGCCAATGCTCCTCGCATTCGGGTATCCCTTTCTACTTCCACGCCCCCTGAGGGGGCATCTTCGTCAAATCACTCTCCTGCGCCTCCCACGGGGGCATCTTTGCTAAACATTACTCCCACGCCTCCTACGGGGGCACCCCTGTTGTTGAACACTGCCACCGGCATTCCCTCTTCTTCTTCTTCTAATTTTCCTCCCACACTTGCCCCGACAGAGGTTCTACAAGGCGTGGCGCCGCTCCGCAGCGGACGGATTTTCCACCGTATTTTTCCACAAAGAGAGCTAGAGCCCGTGCAGGGGCCGCAGGAGCAAGAACAGGAACAAGGGTCTGTACCGGGCACTAAATATGATTTGTTAAAACATTTGGACCGGACTCCGGCATGAATTTCGATCCTGGAATTGATCAAACGGTCCACCACTCATCAGCTGGCTCTAAAGGAATATCTGCAGAAGGTAATGGTTAATGAAGACATTCCAGTTGAGCAGATAGTCACGGTGTTAACACCTGCTAGCAGTCAGCCGGCAATTACTTTTCATGAGCACGAACTGGCACCAATCTCAGCAAGGAAGTATGCCTTATGCATCACAGTCGACATCAATAAGGTGACTGTTAAGCAATGTCTGGTGGACATTGGGGCATCCATCAATGTTTTGCCACCGAGCACCTTGAAGTTATGTGGCATACCAGAAAGCCAGATTCGGCCGTCCACCATAACGGTCACTGCATATGACAACACAAAGAAGCCTCCTCTAGGCATGATCACATTGAAAGTTAGCTTGGGTCCTGCCACCATCACAGCAGATTTTCACATCTTGGACATGGATTCAACATTTAATGGCATTCTTGGCCGCCCGTATATCCAGCAACTTGATGCGGTGCCCTCTACAAATCACCAGTGTCTCAAATTCCCACACAAGGGCCGTATTATCAAGGTGACCAGCATGCCGATTCTGCCAGAGGAAGACATTCATGCGACTTCATCAGTTCCTTCTATTTGGCCAGCTAACAAGCCACTTTTATCTGTGCTAGATGTCCCTCGTCCGCAGCCGATGCCGTCTGAGACCGTTACCACAGTTGCTATGACACCCCTGCCTTCTAAGGGGAAGAAGAAAAAGAACATGATTAATACCCCTGGCTGGAACATTCTGTTAAAAATGGGGTATCAAGATGGCAAAGGCCTGGGTGCCAACTGTCAGGACAGGATTAGGCCCATTAAGCCGCAAAAATTGCTTGTACGAGGCGGTTTAGGCTATAAAGGGCCAAGCAAAAATAAAGAAGAGCCATGGGCATTTATGACTTCCAGTTTGAAGACTGATCGCCAGCCACTCTCCTGGACACTGAAGACACATTTTGTTACTGGTGGCGTTCAGAATAATGAGCAGACTACCATAATTACTTCATTGCTTGACTATCAAGATGTTCACGCCAGACAGTTTGCTCGTCACATTGCCCCACTGGTTACCTACAAAGCCCTGGAGTCTTTAAGGCCGGACAAAAGAAGGAAAATGGGTGATCCAGAATGTGACTGGTACAGGTGGTTCGACATGAATGACATTACTATTTCTTTGAGCCGCCTCTTCATGCCGACAGATACGGAATGGCCGCCGCTCATACAAGAATTGATTGAAATGCCAGCAGTGATCACAGACAAGAGGCAGCTGCTGAGTGACTATACGGATACTGGGGAGTCAGATGTCCCCTTTGAAGAAGGTTTCACTGTGGATAGGCTGTGGGCCGGCCTCTTTTCTCTCACTTCGCTACATCCATCTGTGCTTGCTTCTCTACATTCTCATTGGTTTGGTCGTGTGCCAAGACCGCGTCCGATTACAATCAGTTTTGCTCCAAATTCAATCCGAGTTTCTCTCCCGATTCCTCTTTCGCTCCTCGAGCAATTTTCTAAAATCTCCATCTCGCCCCCCCATGGGCCATCATTGATTAAATCTTTCTCTAATCTTGCAATTTCCACCCCTCCTGCTATTCTCCCATCATATTGCTTTCTCCTTGAAAAAGAAAATAAAAATAAAGAAAAAGATAAAAATGAAAAAAAACGCTGATTTTTCAACTTTCCAATCCTCCATCTCCGTTGAGGAAACCTCCTATTTCTCTCCCGAGTGCGTCCCGACCTAGGGGCCGCTCTTTCAAGATTCCTTGATAGATCTATTTTCCCCCTCCGGCGAGGGGTCTTCTTCTGTATCACCTTTTGTATCTACTTTTTCACCCCCTTCTCTTCTTTCCGATCAGGCTAGCTGCTCCTCCTCTTTTTCCTCTTCTTCTAATAAAATTCATGGGGTAGATTCACATAAGAAATCCAAGGGTAAGGAGATTCCTCGCAGATTTTTATTGGAGTTGGCTATCAGATGCCAAGCTTGTTTAGCAATCTCTGAGTTTGTGGAAAATCCAATTATCCTGCCAGAGTTAGAATGTGAAGATGCTGTTGCTTCTTATGAGGGTTTGGGCGTTTATGAAATTATGAATGATGAAGACCCTATTGAAGAGGGGGATGAAAGTTATGAAGAATATGAGGACGAGGCTGATGCCTTTGCTAGTGGCTTAAGAAAATTCGACGAACCATCAGCCTCAGTAGAAGAACCTACCAAAGAAATTAATCTGGGTACCGAGGAAGACCCTAGGATTGTCCTCATTAGTAAGAATTTGCCGCCCTCCGAAGAGGAGGCGCTCATTTTGGTTCTTCAAGAATACAAGGACACGTTTGCTTGGAGTTATGAGGATATGCCGGGATTAGACCCTGCGCTCGTTGAACATCGTCTTACACTTAAGCCAGGGTCTGTTCCGGTCAAACAACGGTTGAGGCGTTTCCACCCTAATATGGCTTTAAAAATGAAAGAAGAGGTCGATAAACTCCACAAGGATAGATTTGTTAGAGTTGTCCTTTACCCTAATTGGGTGGCTAACATTGTCCCGGTTATGAAGAAAGATGGGAAAGTTCAGATTTGCATAGACTTCCGGGACCTCAACCGGGCGTGTCCTAAAGATGACTTCCCTCTCCCTCATATTGATGTTCTGATTGATAACACGGCAGGTTTTGAGACTCTTTCATTTATGGATGGCTTTTCAGGTTACAATCAAATTCGTCTGTCTGAAGAGGATCAAGAGAAAACATCATTCACTACACCATGGGGTACTTATTGCTATGTGATCATGCCTTTTGGACTTAAGAATGCTGGAGCCACCTACCAGAGGGCTATGATGGTGATTTTTCATGACATGATTCATATTTATATTAAGGTGTATGTGGATGATCTGGTTGTAAAATCAAGGACAAGGATTGAACATCCTAGGGTTCTGGCTAAGGTTTTACAGAGATCACGAGAATATCAACTAAAAATGAACCCCAAAAAGTGCGTATTTGGCGTTTCTTCAGGGAAGTTGCTTGGATTTATTGTTAGCAAGAGGGGAATTGAGGTCGATCCCAACAAGGCAAAGGCCATCAGAGATATGCCTCCTCCCAAGAATTTAAAGGAAGTTCGAGGATAAGTCGGGAGGTTGCAATTCATTCGCCGCTTCGTCTCCCAGCATTCACAAAGATGTAGGCCGTTCTACGAGCTTACTAAGCCGGGAGTCAAGTTTAATTGGGATAACAAGTGTCAGGCAGCCTTTGACGGGTTGAAGGATTATTTGGCCAATCCTCCTGTCCTGAGGCCGCCAATTCCAGGCAAGCCACTTATTCTTTATGTTTCGGTCCTGGATGACTCCGTAGGTGCTGTCTTGGCTCAAGTGGATGAAGAAGGTAAGGAGAGGGCAGCATACTACTTGTCTAAGCTTCTTAACCCCTGTGAGCAGAGGTACTCAGCCATGGAGAAGACTTGTGCAGCTTTGGTTTGGGTAGTTCAGAAGTTAAAACACTATTTTCTAGCTCATGAGGTTCACCTCATTGCTCGCATGAATCCAATTAAATTCCTCCTTGAAAAATCTGTCCTCACTGATCGATGCTGGCAAAGCTTCCTTTCTCAATTTGACATCACTTACATTCAGCAAAAAGCTATCAAAGGTTATGCCATTGTCGAGCATCTTGCTCACCACCCTCTTCCCCGATTTGATCCTGCCAATTCGGAGTTTCCAGATGAAGAACTAATGTCCATCAATCAACCCCATGATCCTATGTGGACGTTACATTTTGATGGAGCTCTAAATTCTCAAGGAAGAGGGATCGGCATGGTTCTTTTAACACCAGAAGGGGTCACCATTCCATTTGCTGCTCGGCTCACTTTCCCCGTCACCAACAATATAGCTGAGTATGAAGCTCTTTTGGCCAGTCTTCAAACCGCTCATCGGCATGGTGTCACCCATTTGAGGATCGTGGGTGATAGTCAACTCATTCTGCGCCAGGTGTTGGTCAAGTGCCGCACCATCAATCCTAAGCTCAAGCCCTACCAGGAACTCGCTTCAGCTTATGCCAAACTCTTCACTAAATTGATCTTCGTTCATGTCCCTCGCAGCCAGAACATCTTGGCTGACACTCTCGCCTCTTTGGCTTCCGCTTTAGTTTTCCCTCTTGAGCGTGATTTTCATGTTCCCCTGATTCATCAGCGTGACACCCCAGCTATTAAGGATCGTGCATTCCTTGATATTAGGGATCAAGTGCTTGAGAAGGTTAAGCAGAAAGAAGCTCTTAAAGGTAAAGAGGTCATGCTTTTAGACTGGGAGGAGAATTTGGCTGACGAAGAGAAGCCTTGGTATTATGAGATTGCCAGGTATTGCAATGATCAATCCTATCCCGAGGAAGCCACTACTGAAGAAAAGAAAGCAATCAGAAGAGTGGCTCAGCGATATGTTTTGATTGGAGGTGTGCTTTACAGAAGAGGGCTCACCGGTATTTTATTAAGATGCCTCGACGATGATGAATCATGGAAAGTTGTGGAAGAGGCGCATTCTGGAGTGTGTGGTGGTCATGTGAATAGCCAGATGCTAGCTAAGAAGATCCTTAGGCTAGGCTTCTATTGGCCAACTCTAGAAGAGGATTGTTCCATCTATGTTCGAAGGTGTGTTAAGTGCCAACTGCACGCCGACAAGATTCATTCTCCTGCTTCTTCACTACATCCCACGTCCTCCCCATGGCCTTTTTCCATGTGGGCTTTTGATATCATTGGACCTCTTGGTGATTCGAACCTCCTGACCAAACGAAAATCATTCATCCTCACGGCAACGGAGTACTTCACCAAGTGGGCGGAAGTAGAAGCTTATGTGGAAATCAAAGGGTCAACCGTCTGCAAGTTCATAATGAAGAGCATCATCACGAGGTTCGGCATCCCGAGCACCATCGTCACCGACAATGGACCTCAATTTATCTCTCAGGAAATCAAGGATCTCTGCAACAGGTATAACATTGCATTGCATCATTCTTCTCCCTATTATCCGCAGGGCAATGGTCAGGCAGAGGCAACTAACAAAACTTTGATAAAAATTGTTAAGAAAACGTGTGAGGCTAATAAATTTTTGGATTGGCCAGACAAGCTAGTTGAAGCTCTCTAGGCCTATCGCACTTCCATTCGCACCCCCACTGGGCAAACTCCTTTCGCCCTTACTTATGGAATGGAGGCGGTAGTCCCTTATGAGATTCTTATTCCCTCTCTGCGAGTACAATTGGATAATGAATTTTCTATTGATGAACGTCGTGATTCACTCCTCGCCCAATTGGAACTCCTAGATGAGAAGCGTCTGGTCGCCGCTGAGCATGCGCGCGTTTATCAAAACAGGCTCTCACGTTTTTATCAAAAGAAAGTAATTGAGAGAAAATTTAAGATCGGTGAGATGGTAATCAAGATAATTTTTGTAAAGTCGGGTGGCCCCCGCTCAAAACTCCAACCCAATTGGGAAGGACCATTTATCATAAAAGAAGTTCATCCTGGTAATGCTTATAAACTGGTTAATGCTGAAGGGGAAGAGTTAACTCACCCTTGGAATGGTTTATATCTTAAGAAGTACTACCCTTGATTCAACAAAAAATCCAAAAATATATATATATCTTCAAAAAAAATGATTCAAAACCTCCAAAAATAGAAATTCTTCAAAATCAAAAAAAAATAAAAAGATGAGAGATCAAAATTGGTGCCATGGCACACGAAGGATCAATGTCCGAAAGGTCAAAATTCAGAATTCATTCACTAGTCTTGTTAGATTCACGCACACACTACACACTTTATTCTTGAGCTCAAGCAGTGCAAAATCCGATGAAAAGTCAAAAACCTGACTAAAAGTGAAAGACAATACCCGTTCTTTTCCTCTTCGGCCCATAAGGGAGGAAGGGAGACCTCGAGGTAGATACGCCAAGCCTATCCGCCGCCCTAGTAGGTGGAAGTCAAGGCCCAAAAGGGAGCAAATGCCACAAAGCCCAAGTACAATTAGGTTTATTTTCATCAATGCAAATCAATTCCAAAGTGAAAGTCAAATTATGAAAAGAAAAGCATGTCAAGAGGGCAAAGTCCCCGCAAGGAAAACCTTGGGCGTATGCGTGCAATATAAATGGGCATAAAGGCAATAACTTTCCCTACGCCAAAGACCGAACCCCAACAGGCATGGGGTAGGGGAGGTAACTTTGCCTTGAGCATTCCAGAATCCCTTATGGGCTTCCCTTATATTTTCTTCCATCCTTTCTATGTGGTAAAAGTCACGAACTGGCAGGATGGTCAAGACGGACTTAAGAAATTGCACTGTGCGAAATCTCGAATGCAGGTCAACTATGAGCACGTCAACTCCCTTTTAATTACTCAAGAAAAGGTTAATGAATTTTAGATGGTGACTGTGTAAGACTCGTGGTCTTGATGGCCTTGACAACCCTTTTTGCGGAATAATTCAATTAACGCCTTCGGCTAAGGCGCTTTTTATGGAATTAACGTCCTAGATTAGGTCGTCTTCTTCAGAATAACATCTTTGAGCAGGTCGTTTCTTTTTCAAAAATTAAATTCTTTTTCGAATTCACGCCATCCTTTAGGGCGTCTTTATAAGAATCACGACCCACTCTAAGGCGCGTTTTTCAAGAAAAATAACAAAAAAAATATAAATGAGAGAAAAGAAAAAAAATGCATTTCTTCACGATGTATGCTTGCATTCTTTTGCATGGGCATCTTTTATTTATGGTTTGCATGTGCGTGCTTTGCATGATGCATCTCCCCGCTATCAGTCATTTTATTTACCTTATTTGATTAAAGGCTTGGCCCATTGACCCCTCATTAAGGTCAAAATATTGCTACCCCTTGCTTATTGGGCAAGGGGCCAAGTCGAACAGATGAATTAACCTGTTTATTCAAGTGTGAACAGCAGCTATAGAAACAGGGCACAGTAAAATGAACACAAAGAACGTGGAAAGAGGAAAGTACACAAACATAAGGCCACAACCACACAAAGTGCTCAGGTAACAAAGGAATTTCAATATCATATATATATATACATCATGAATGTCTAAGTACAGGTGTGAGGGTGGAGGAGTACAAGTAAGTCTCTCAGCTCTCGCCTCCACCCTCCTCTCTCCTGCTCTCAACCTCCTCCTCGCCGTCCCGAACTGGCGCTGGTGGAAGAGGCATGGGCCCCCGCGAAGAAGCAGGAACCCGAACGTGTACCCCTGCCTCGCTCCTCTCTCGGAGGGAAGAGCCCGCCACGAAGGTAGAACTGGTGAAGGAGTACCCCGCAGCTCGCGCTCGCTCGCGTCCTCGCTGGAGACGCTCCTCGGACACTCGCAGCCGCTCCTGGAAAAGGATCAACTGGGTCCTCGAATCCGCTAGCTCTCGCTCACGTGCCGCCAGCTGCTCCTGGAACCGGGCACGCTCCGCCTGGTGCTCCTTCCGCTCACGAGCCCGCTCCTCGCGCTCACGGGCATGCTCCCGTCGCTCCAGCTCAAGGGCCACACGCAGCTCGGCCACGTCCTGGGGAAGCTCCTCTCGTCGCCTCAGGAACCTCTCAAGCTCTAAGATCCGTTGATCACGGATCGCCAACTCGGTACGTACCGCCTGAAGCTGAGTCGTCTGCAAGCAGGTAAACAAATCATCAAATCCACAATTAATGTAATGATTCAATTCAAGCAATACGTGATTAAACTACTCACCTGTGCGCTCGTCGCGCGGAAGCCCTCGTCAACGCAGGTAAGAGCGGCTCGAAGCTCCTCAGTCTGTAAAAATGATTTTTATCAATGCACAATTGTATAATCAATATTTGATTGGGCTTATGTTTTTGAATTTACCCGTGATGCGAGGTCGCGCTCTGCTGCCTCGGCTCGTGCCACTGCTCCCGCTAGCTGCTTTGCCAGTGCAGTCACCTCTGCACTGGGTCCTCTCGAGCTGGAAACCTCCCCTGGGTCTCTCCTCACTGCTCCCTGCTGGGCACGCTGCATTCATTGAGATCGTTAGTGGCTAATCATCAATAATTCAACAAAAATATATACATTTGCATAAAGAAATAATTTAAACACTCACCAGGGTCTCTAGGTCTGCCCGTGTGGCAGCCAGCTGGTCCTCCAGGCTGTGTAGGTGGGCCTGGGCATCTATTGCCGCTATGTCCCGCGCACCCTGCATCCATCACATGTTAGTCGCATGATAGTCACATAAGCATTTGCATTCAATTTAGAAATAAGTGCATTCATACATACCCCTAAGACCCTCATCTGGGGTCGGCCGACGTATACCTCCCAGTAGCGCCAGAGGTACTCGGAGCTATCAGTCGCGCGAGAGGTGACTCTGGTCTCGCCTCGCTGCCAGTCGGCGTGCTGCTCCTCGAATCGTACCCTCCAGTCGGTCGCCTTTGTACGACCTCGAGTCTTCTTCCCGATGCCCCGCGGCTCGCCTACCTCGATCAACTCCTGGTGGAGGCCTAGCGTCCTCATCACCAACCTAAGCCGTAACGGCTCGATCTCGCTCAAGCAGTGAACCCAAAGCTCACGCTCAAAGCGAGGTCGGCCCGCTACGACCCAAGGCTGGCCCTCGTCTGTCATCCCCTCATAGGGTCTCCACTGCACCTGCATTCATGAACATACATGTCATCATTTCATCATCATCATAATAAATTCAAAATAAATTCAAAAGAAAAAATGCATAACATTCATACATACCAGCGAGGGAGGGAAGTCGCGGAGCTCTCTCCGTAGAACCCACAACTCGTAGCCAAGTGGGGCGCTGAAGACGACCGGCACCCAACGTCGTGCTAGAGGGAAAGCTCCCTCATTCCCAGGCCGTGGGTCAACGTGCCCCATCGGCATGTAGAGGTGACTCCAAACCTGCATCCATGCATTGCATTTGTTAGGCATTCATACGCATATAAAAATATACATAAAAGAAAAAAGAAAAAAAATGAAAAAAAATGCATACCTGAAGAAAAGGTGAGAAGCCACTGACGGTCGTCTCTCGCCCTGTCCCCGTGGACAGGTCGGCCATCATGTGCGCCAGCAGAGCCGCTCCCCAGGCGTAGCTGCCAACTGCCTCCAGGTCCTCGAGTATCCCCAGGAATCGGTAGTTAATGACGTCGCCCTTTGTCCCGAGCAATAGCCTCCCGAGTAGCAGTAGCAAGAACCTCCTCAGGTCTCGGTCTGCTCTCTCTCTGTCGGCCGGGTCCTGGCTGTAGACTGCCCTAGCCCCGTCTATCAACCTCTGTGAGAACTGCTCTAGGGTCTCACCTGACCTGTGCCTAGCATTCCCTAAACCCATCACTGTAGTGAGGTCGGTGCGGAAGATCGTCCTACACTCGCTGGGTGTCTCGTAGACCATCTCTAGCCCTAGCAGCCTCTGGGCGAACTCGGTGTAGTCTGGGTAGGTAATCCCACTCACAGCCTCTCCATCTACCCTCAACCCTGTAATCCTGGCCACGTCCTCCAGGGTAGGAATCATGTGCCCCCATGGCATCAGGAATGCCCGGCTAGTCCTATCCCATCTCTCCCGTAGAACCTGAATGAGTGGTAGGTCTGGCCTAACTGGCTCTATGCTGAGGAAGGCCCCGAACCCCATCGCGTCTACCCTCTCTCTCTGGAACTCGGGGAGGCCGTAGTAAGCTGCCCGGACCATGACCCATGAGATGCGCGTCCTCATCAGCCCCTGCATGCATAAAATAAGAATTTTTGGCTTAATTATTGTGAATATTCATGCTTATTTCATTTTGATTGCCCCAGGTTGAATGTTGATGTTGTTGAAATTAACGACCTTCCTCAGGTCATTTTTCGTTGAAATGGCACCCTAAAGGGGGGCGTGGTTCTGTTTGTGCTTCAAGATAACGACCTACCCTAGGTCATTTTTCATCTATGAAACGCCTCTATGTTGGGCGTGTGTTTGTGGTTAATTGCTAAAATCCTAAAGGTTTTATCAATTCACGCCCTTGGGTAGGGCGTTTTCTAATTGGGTTCGTTAATTAATCAAAGAATTAATGAATGGGCGACCGCTGGTTTGGTCGTCTGTTTTGAATTGACGCCCTGATGGGGGGCGTGGTTTTGAGTTTTTCAAAAAATGGAATAAAAATAACAGCATACGATAATTAACAGCATAATATGTAAATTTAATTGGGCGACATGGTTTAGGGCGTGTTCTCATGAGGTTAATTGTTTTTCATGAAAATAATGTGTTTAACGCCCTTGGGTTGGGCGTGTTTTTTGAAATCGCGACGCCCGTGAGGGCGCCTTCTTCCTGGGTTGCAGGGTTTATACCTCGAGGGCTATGGAAAATCAGTAAAAATGGAATTAAAAGAAATAAAAATAGATTTTGGGTTTGGGGGCTTACCTTCTTGTGCTTCGGTTCCTGGGGTCGAGGGCGTGGCTGCCGTAGCTGGCCTGCACGAGGAGGGGCCGCCGCCGTGGGCGGTGGTTCATCATCACCGTGTTCTTCTCCACCTTCTTCCTCACCGCCTTCATCTTCTTCCCCCCTTTCCTCATTTTCTTGACCTTCTCCCTCTCCTTCGTCTTCCTCGTGGGTCTCTGGGCCTTCGTCGGCCTCGCCGTCGGCCGTCGCCGCCGGTTCCGCTTCAACCGCTACGGGAGGGGCTTCCTCCGTGGCATGGTCTTCTTCTCCGAGATCAATGACCTCCGGTGCGGCCACCCTCTGCCGCTTGACTGATCCTCCTCTGGCCATGGCTAGGGCTAGGGAGAGAGTGTGAGAGAGAGATAGAGGAAGAGAAGAGGGGAGGGCTTCGGTTAGGGTTGCAGAGAAAGAGAGAGGGGGCAAATGGAACGGAGGAAGAAGAAGAAAGGGGAAAAGCCCTTTTAGCATTCGAAAAGAGGTAACGCCCTGAGGAAGGGCGTGTCTTGTTGAAATAACGACGTATCTTGAGGCATTTTTTTAAGATACACGACGTAGCTCGAGGCGTCCATTTATTTTGCATGGGGAATGATAACCGTCGTCAGACGCATTCAATGGGCGTTGATTGATTTGAGAGAAGTAATTATTACCATTTTTTATTAACGCCTATGATTGAGACGTTACCTGATTGAAACGTGGCTTCGATAAGGGCGTTACTTTTGGAATTTCAACGAATATATTTTGGGAATTTGAATCAATTAACACCCTGTTCTAAGTCGTTATTTAAGTAACGCCTATGGGTGAAGGCGTCAAATGTATGAACAGGAATGTTGAAAACGTCGTGGTCTGAGGCGTCGATTTTGGAATTTGCGTCCTTTCTTGAGGCGTTATTCACAACAGAACGACAGATTATTTGAGGATTTGATCTGAAGCACAGCAGTAAGGCTCAATCAGAAAACAATCATTTTTATTACTTTGAAAAGAGAGATTACAATGCTTGATGAGCCCTCTTGGGTCTTAGCTTTCTCAAAGCTGTTACATAATTTTTCCACTGATCTTTGTCTTCATCTAAGCTTTCTACAGGTTGATGGAGTTTGTTAATCTTCCATAGGGCTTGGATTGTGATAGCCTCTTCTCCGTCTTCATTGCTGCCTAAGTCTCTTGATTTGATTGGAGGGAGATGAGAGACGTCTTCTAGGTGTTGCCTTGGAAGTCCAATTTGAGGAAGGCATCTGTGAGAGTTGTATAGTATGAAGTCCGAAGCACCGATGAGACGAAGGTCCGTCCCGGTGGAGAATCGTGCACGAAGTTCCTGCATTTTGAGTATACCCGGGGCACAAGTGAAGAGGTTCTTTGGCATCACTTTGAGGTGCTCTCTCCATTCCACTCTCTTTTTGATTTGAGGAATCCGGTTCATCACTCTATTGCTTATTCCTAACGAGCCGGTCATGTAAGAGAGTGGGTTTTTTGAAAAGATTCTTGAGGGTTGTTGGGCCTCACCACATGGATCGAACTTGAAGTGTAGATCAACCCAACTAGAGAGTGCTAGCATGCACCCGTAGATGGGCCTTCCCATCGCCGCCGAGGTAAGCCCACTATAGAGATAGGCTAGAATAGCCGGTCCAACTCTTTCCTCTTCCCATAAGCTCACCACCGCGCTCAATTGGGCCTCCTCTAGAAAGTCCTCCGTGGATGGAAACAAGAGTGCGCCTGCTAAGCACACCACGAAGGCCTTTGCTATCTTTTCTATCTCCTCCTCTTCCTTAGCTTGATCCGCTCTCTTGAACACCCATGAGGCGAGCTTCAAGAGGTTGATTCCTTTAGTGACCTTGATTTGGTTCACTATGTTTGGGCTAGATATCAATGAGGTTAGCAATTCATGAGAAGAGATTGGCCTTGGCATGATGGCCATCTTTTGTTCTTCTCCTTGTTTCATCCTTTTCAAGCCTAAGATCAACTCTAGTTCTTCCAATAGGATGGTGGCTTCAAATGTTGAGAAGAGAAAGGTGTGAGTGGAAGGGTGCCATATTTCAACTAGAGCTCCTATGGCTGCCCAATCTAAATGAATTTGGTCATGGTGTTTGGCATGGGTGACTAGGCCCAAAAGGTGCCATCTTGCAAGATAAACCCTCATATCAGAAGAAAATTTGGAAAGGATAAGGGGAAGCCACTTGTTTTTTGTAAATCTCCTAGCTCCTGGCACTAATGGATAGTCCTGTGGAAAACAAAGAACAGAGAAGAATGCACGATTGAGCATGCAGGTGAACAGCAGAACGATTGAAGATATGAGCAGAAGAAGAATAGAAGAATTCACTAACCTGATTTAGAGCAATTCGACTGTAGATATGTCCTTGGATTTCAGTCAACCTGGGGGTAGAAGACCTGGGTCTCTTGATCATCCTCTCCATCCTTTTGCTTTGTAGAAAGAGCTCGGGCAAGTGCCTGCAGGAGAAGAACGAACAGCAAGAAAGAGCCGACTGTAGAGGTTTAGCAGAGTTTGCTTTGATTAAATCTAAGAAAGTGCCTGCCTTTTATAAGGATTAGGTTGTTCGGAGTTAGAAGGTTGATGGGTATTAGGATATGGTTTGGCTTCCGGTTCGGAAACGGAAGTTTGCTTAATTAACGTCGTTTGTTAGGGCGTCAATTGTGGAATTGACGACTTTGCTGAGGTCGTGTTTTGTTTAACGCCCTTGACGAGGGCGTTTTCTTCATGAACTATCGATGAATGTCACGCCTTGATGAAGGGCGTGTTTCTCTTTTTGACGCCCTCATATTAAGGCGTTTTTTATAATTTTGACGCCATGACTTAAGGCGTGTTTTATGAGCTTGATGAACTTAAGTGCTATTACTTCATTGGAATTCTATTTTATTTAGCACTTATGATCATGTTAAGCGATTATTTGATATTGAAATTTTGAGAGAACTAATAAACTTCTAAGTGCAGGAAAGTACAGGTTTCGAGACGCTTGGGTTGCTCAAGGAAGGAACATCGCGTTTATTATCTTGTATTTGTTTGATGTAAGCATTGGTACTATATGATATTTACGCTATTATAGCATATCAAGGACCTTGTGGTTCTGATGAACCTAGAATTTGAGTTCCCCTTCATCAAAAACTATGATAATTTCAGGAGAGTCTTGATCACACAGATAGGCCGTTGAGTCGTTGAAGGTCTGGGACGATGGTTCCACTTTCTGAGTTGATACGCGGACAAACGGGCTTCGGCTTAGTGTTAGCTCAGAGATCTGGATTCTTGACCAAATCTGGATGGCTTAGCAATATTATCCTTGATTATTTTCTATTTTTAGTTTGTTTTATTCTTTTCTTTCAGCCCAGCATGCATCATGTAGGACTTTGAGTGTCATGCTGAAAATCTTCAAATTATGGCAATAATGAAGGTCACTCGCTCTTTATTGAGTTGACATGAGATATTCCATTTCAAATCAAGTACTTTGTTCTATCTGAAGCCGCTCAGGCTGATTCCTTGAAAATGTCCCTTTGTTGGATCTCCATCTCAATTCTCTTTATTTTTCTACAAATCTACCTTGGTTGTAGCACATCCACGTTGGCTGGTAACCGCTCTCCAATGGTCTTTCCCTATCGTGCCCGCGCGCACACCTTTTGCCTTACATTTTACTTGTTTAGCTTAGTCTCCTTTATCCAGCAAATTGATGCCTTCTTGGGATCACTCAGAGTTGTTTCACTTTGAATCTTGGAAAGATTTCCATTGCTTAGTGTCTGAGGCGTGTCACATCACACCTTGGCATCTACTTATCAGTTCGCTCCACTTCATTCCATTTGTTGCACTTTCCTCCATTTCGTCTCACTCCCTTCCAAAGCAGACGCCAAGGCGGGGCAGTTGTAGACACGCCAAAAATGACGCTATGTTGATCAAATCTCATGTCATTATGATGACGCCCCAAGTGAACTTCAATATGTTCATAATATGAAGTTTTTCTATTTTCTTGTATGTGGTTTTGATTTATTTTTTCATTTTATGATTCGCGACCTGAAGAGGGGCGTTATTTAAATGGTGACCTTATCTAGGGCATTTTTTCAAGAAAGGACGACTAAATGTCAGGGCGTCAATTCCTGGTATTATCCGGTTTTAAAATAAATTCAAAATCAAAAAAAAAATTATTGGTTAACGTCCTTCCTCAGGGCGTGTTTTAAATTAACGCCTCAATCATAGGCGTGTTCTCATAATTTTTAAATAAAGTAAGTTTTATTGCCAAAATTAAATTCAAGAAGTGACGCCCTTGGTAGAGGTCGTGTTTTGAGTAACGTCTTGATGTAGGTCGTCAATTCTTGATTTGACGCCCTTCGCAAGGTCGTGTTTCACCTTTCGTGTCCTGCTTTAACTCCTCTTTCCTGTATAGAGTCCTGCCTCCAATAGTCTCCTTGCTCGAATTGGAGGTAGAGTCCTGCCTTCTTTGAACATTGCCTATCCTTATCTTACCAAACTCGAGCTTATCTCCCACTGAAATCCTATAAAATCATGATCTGGTCGCTCGAGGCAGGGGTTGACGATTTCAGAGGTTGAAGAGATTAGAAACGTTCAAGAGGTTGAGAGGATTGACGGCTTCCTCTGCTTCCTTACTGTCGTGTGCTCTATAGGAGGACTTCGGCTTCCTCTGCTCCTTCTTCATCCGGTCAACCGTGTCTTCTTGGTTCCCTTTACTGTCGACAGGGACAGCAGGGCTTTCTTTTGTTTGTGTTGATTTGTCTTCATCCACTATTTTCTTCTTCTGCGTCTGCATCAATTCCATCATCAGTCCTATTCCTTTTTCTCCTTTTCACGTTTGCATTAGATTTATCATATCTCCTCTCTCCCTAATTCCTCTTTAGGGGTTTTAAAACCAAAATAATAAGGTGCGCATGTTTGGTCTTTTTCTCATCTTAACTTCATCTTCGGATTGATACTACTTGCATTGGCTGATCCCCTCTTTTACTTTGTTGTTTCATTGTCTTTTTTGCAAGGTAATCAAAAGAATAACCCTTCTCATCGGCCGGCCGATTGAAGAAGGAGGAAGGAACTTCACATCATCCCGCGTTTCAATCTTCACCAGGTATTCGCGATCCCCCTTTTATTATTATTGAGGTAACCCCTCTGGCGATCACATCTCCATATTTGCACCACGTGCAAGCTTTTTCTTCCCCTTATTTATGCATTAATCATCATTATCCTCCATATTTTTTCACATCATTATTCTCTTGTGATTGTGTGGGATTTATGCCTATCCACAGTCGTATGCATGTCAAGGGTCTAAAAATCAAAGGCACAAAGCCCCGGCACAACAGACTACCTCTTTGAGGGGAAACACCTTGGAAGGAATTCAAGTCCCGACATCTCCCATCCTGCATAAAGTTTATCCTCAATTATTCTTCTCTTCTCCCTCTAAGACCGAATGTTTCTCGGGTATGGCCTTAGTAGGAGCACCGTTAATCAAGGACAGTCAGTTATAAGGTGCCACCCTTCAATGCACGCTCGGCTTTGGGTAATTTTAGCAAAAGGGGAAGGAATAACTAGCCAGTGGTTCAAAAACACCCTTTGATGCTGCATTAACAATGTCTAAACCAAAAAAAAATCAAAAGAAAAAGAAATAAAAAAAAACTTGAATATTTCCTAAGTCAAAATTCAAAAAAAAATTTTGAATATTTTCTAAGCCAAAATCCAAAAAAAATTGAATATTTCTTGATCAAAATCCAACAAAAATTGAATATTTTCAAAATTCATAATAAAAATTCAAATATTTTTCAAAATCCACATAAAAATTCAAATATTTTCAAAACTCATAAAAATTTGCATATTTTAAAATCCAAAAAAATTACATTATATTTTTCTGATGGTACTTTTGCAGGAATGACAACTTTGCAAGGACCAAGAGCACGGGATGAGTCCTCTCCATTCATTGCCATCTACCTTTTGATTCTTCCCATGTTCACAATTGATCACATCTTCATAATTTACTATGCATTACTCCGATTATTCATCTCCAAATCTTTTTTATCAAATCTTGCTGATCACTCCGCCGATGGGCATTATCAGATCTTGATCGTTCAACTCCAAATCTTGATTAGCCAAGTTGTCATCCTCATGACAAACGACAAACAATGATGCTATGCTATCTATACTTTAATGATGCTATCTATGTTATTCATGCCTTTCATGCTGTGCACACTTGAATGCTATTCATGATATGATACATACATGCTATTGATGCTTTGATTCATGCTATGCTTGCTATGCTTAAATGCCTTATTCATTGCTTGTTATCTTTTATATCTTGGCTGATAAATCTTTGAGCGCAGGAAGAAGCTCTTGGTCCCACCGACTGGGCATCATCATCCAAGCCCCACGGTGCTGGCACCTCATTTCTCAGTTCCCCCATGCTCATTGCTATCACCATCCCCCCTGTATGCATTCTACGATATGTTACATACGCTACTAGATTATATCAAGGACCTTGTCACTTTGATAAATCTGGGATTTGAGTTCCCCTTCATCAAAAATAATGATGATTCCAGAGGAGTCTTAGTCACACGGATAGGCCGTTGAGCCATCCAAGACTGGGGACGATGGTTCCCTTTAACGAGTTGATGCGTGGATAAACGGGCTTCGGCTTAGTATCAGCTCACGAAATCGGTTTCTTGACCCAGTCTGGGCAGCTTAACAATATTATCCTAGATTATCTTATATTTTTATTTGTTTTAATTTTTCCTTTTAAACCCAGCATGCATTCATGTAGGACTTTGAATCAACGTTGAAAAATCATTCTGATAAGCTGATTTGGAGAGTCAAATTGATCTTAATCTTTCCAAATATGAGATATTCATTGCTAATGGAATCCTCAGTTCGTTTTGTCATTGTTTTAGGTCATTTTCTCGAAAGCTCCTTGTTTGGATTTCTATCCTCTTATTTCAATCATTTTCCCTCAATCCACCTTGGCTGCAGCACGTCCACATTGGCTGGTAACCGCTCCCCAATGGTGAAACCTACAGGTTTGTGACCTGGGGTACTTCCACCGCGCTGGAAGTTGATCATTCTCCTTCGTGCCCGCGTGCACACTCCTCCTCTTATCCAAACATCGTTGATTTCATTAAATTTCCCGGGATTGCTTCATCTCGAGCTTTTGATTTCATTCTCATCAAGTGATGTTGATTATGTGTCTCATCACACCTTGGCATCTACTTTTCAGTTTGCTCTGCTCCCTTGCAAAGCAGACGCCAAGGCGGGGCAGCTGTAGACACGCCAAAATTGACGTTACTGTGAGTGCATCTCTTATTACCTTGTAATGCCCCAATTTGACCCTCCAATTAACTTTGTTTGAGTTATTTTCCCCAATTTTTTGGATTTCTCCCTTTTTTCCATTTTCTTATTTTTTTCCTATTTTTTTGGATTTTTTGGGCAGTTTTCTCTATTTTTTGGATTTCACGACTTGAAGTGGGCCGTGTTTTAATTAACGGCCTGGTCTGAGGCGCGTTTTGAAGAAAGGATGACTAGAGGCAAAGGCGTCAGTTTCTGGAATTTTCTATTTTCCAAAACAGAAAAATAAAAATTAACGACCCTCCTTGGGTCGCGTTTTTAAATAACGCCTCTCCCTCAGGCGTCTCTTCATCATTCTTAAGTACAGAAAGTTTTTATTGCTAAAATTAAATCCGTGAATTAACGTCTTTGTCCCAGTCGTGATTTTAATTAACGTCTTGACCAACGTCGTCAATTCTTGTTCAATTCCGAACTCCATCAGCGCCCCTTCCCTTCCTCACTTACACTCCTTTTTCACTTGCGAGAGGGTTCCAATGGCTTCCTAATATTGAAAGGACACTTGGAGGAAGGATTCCCCTTTCCATCCTACAAAAACTAAGTTTTCTAATTTTTTATGAAATTAATTCCGAATTTCCCTTCCTTTCCTCATTTAACCTCCTTTTCCACTTGGGAAAGGGTTCCTATGACTTTCCAAGGTTGAAGGGACACTTGCCTAATGTTTATCTCTTCCAAATCCAACTAAAACATGTTTTCTTATTTTCTCTTGGAATTAATTCCGAATTTCCCTTCCTTTCCTCATTTAACCTCCTTTTCCACTTGGGAAAGGGTTCCTATGACTTTCCAAGGTTGAAGGGATACTTGCCTAAGGTTTATCTCTTCCAAATCCAACTAAAACATGTTTTCTTATTTTCTCTTGGAATTAATTCCGAATTTCCCTTCCTTTCCTCATTTAACCTCCTTTTCCACTTGGGAAAGGGTTTCTATGACTTTCCAAGATTGAAGGGACACTTGCCTAAGGTTTATCTCTTCCAAATCCAACTAAAACATGTTTTCTTATTTTCTCTTAGAATTAATTCCGAATTTCCCTTCCTTTCCTCATTTAACCTCCTTTTTCACTTGGGAAAGGGTTCCTATGACTTTCCAATGTTGAAGGGACACTTGCCTAATATTTATCTCATTCTAAATTCCACTAAAACATGTTTTCCTAATTTCCCTTGGAATTAATTCTGAATTTCAACCCTATAAATAGAATCTCTCTCTCCCTTGTGAAAGAACATCAAGATCAATTCAAGAGGAGGTGTTGCCGGACCAAAGGCTCAAGGAGGAAGACTCCCATGCACCTAAAAGCTTCATCCATGGAGTTCTTCTTCCTCTATTGAAGATTTGAAGCCTCTACATCCATGGAGTTCTACATCATCTTCTTCCTCCATTGAAGATCTTCATCCAAGCTTGAAGCCAAATTGGAGAAAACCACTAAGCTTTCCCCTCCTACCTCTTATTTTTGCTTTAGTTAATTGCATGCATCATATCATTTTTTCTTTTATTTCTTTATTGAGATCTTCCCCTATTGTGCACTCTAGCACATCCATAGTGCAACACTTGCACATCTCCCTCTATTCTTCATCATACATCATCTTTTACCTACCCTTTTGCATAGGGGTTTAAAGGCCAAACACCAATAAGGTGTGTTCATATCCATGCTTTCTATGTCCATATTTACATTTGGATTTGATGCTACACATCTTGGTTTCTAATCCATGTTTGTTTATTGGTGTTTGTTAATTTTGCAAGGGTAATCAATCAAGGAAAACTCTCTTCATCGGCCGGCCGATAGAAAGAGAAGGTGCACTCACAATCTCCCCCACATTTAAGGTATTTATATCGCGATCCCTCCATTGATTATTTGTTATATCCTTTGAGGCCCTCGCGTCTCTGGCGATCACATTCCCCTTAGCATCCACTCATGCTCCCCTTTTCTCCCTCTTTTCCCATTCTTCTATTCATTTTCTTTTTCCTTTTAATTGTTCTAAGTAGATTTCTTAGAATCTACAACGGCGCCGGGAGGAAGTGGCGCCGATGGCCACTTTTGTTGGTTTTCTTCAGATATCCTGAGGGGTTCTGATGGATCCAAGGGGATCTTCTGTGTTCAACAGGGATTTCGTGGCAATGATAGGATGAAATAGAAGGTGAGGGTGGATTCATTCACCAAGGGGTCGAAAGAGATCATGTAACTGTAAGATATATTCCCTGTAGTGGCCGAGATACCATGAGATGACATAGCTCATCATCTTGCCACGCAGTTGGGGGGGGGGGTTAAACGCACAATTCCGATGAAAACATCATACTATGCGATCGAGTGACAGTCTAAACAGATTTTGACAGCACCTCCCCTTATTTTGGGAGCGTACCGAAAGGGTATTATAGGTCATCCACTCACGAACTGTCGGAGTGGAAACCAAAATGAGAGCCGGGCATAGCCCGAGATCCAGGGGATCTAAATCATATGGGACTTTAGCCCCCTATTGTGATGTCCCCCTGTACAGTCAATAGAGAACATGCAACGGCAGGGCTCCATGACTAGGCGGGGTTGTAGAATGTAGGGGAATTGACCCCTTTGATATAGCTCTCGTGAGGATGGAGGGAAGGGCAATGTAGCTCCATGGGATAGGTATCACAAGCAAGGTTAGCACGGCCTGACGGCATCGGCATGAGCTCATCAAAGTGGTCGAAGGGGTAGAGGGATCGGCGCGGAGAAGGGGCAGGGCCTCGGCGCGAAGAGGGGGAAGACCCTCGGCGCGAACTAGGAAACCAACCGGCGCTGCATGCCCTCGGTGCGAAACTTGCGCCGAGAGGTGCTTGCGCCGGGAGGCTTTCAAAAAATGAGGTTTTAGAAGGGTTTGAAGGCAGGGGCTTTGGACATTTTAAAAAAAGGGATTTGTTCAGCAGTTTGAATAAGGTCTCTTTGGCCAGGGTTTGAAGGCACGGGATGGAGACGACCTTCCCTCTGGGGCCTCACTGGGAGCAGAGCCATGCACGAAAACCTCACGATTTGGATTCATCTTTCCTCATTTCACAAACGAAAAGCCATGAGATAGGCTGTCTCAGGCTCTCGTTGTGAGTGTAAGGTCGAAGGAATCATACGATGGGACGAACATTCAAGAGACTCAGAAAGCCAAAACGGTAAAGCATGCATATGTGTGCGGCCATCGATATCCATAGCATATATAGTACAGAGGCAGAAACAAAAGAGTGATGGCGGGGCAGAACTTAACCCACCTTTCAGTGACTATTTCATCAACACAAAAAAAAATATACACCAATCCAACTTGGGAGAATAAGGAGCATAGACCGGCTCTATCCTTGAGTGCAGGATCACATTGGCATTCAATGCTACGGGAGCAGAGATGCTAGAAAGCAAAGATACAAATGAAAAAAGGGGGGAACGATATTCAGAAAGAGAAGACAAAAAAAGGGAAAGAGAAGCTACAGCCAAGACACTGAACGGCACACCGGCACACCCCACCTGGCTCCTTCCTTCGACCCTCTGTCTCTCTCTTTTCTTCAGCTTCTATGAAGGGCTCTCGAGCTTCCCCTTTCTTTCTTTTCCTTAGCTATTTTTTCTTCTCTTCTACCCTTCTGTCTCTCTCTTTTCTGTTGTGTCGAAGGGCAGCCTTCTTATAGAGGCCAGGCCTCACACTGTCGGCGTGAGCTCCCCGATGCGCCGACATCCAGCTTTCCGGCACAGGCAATCCTCGGCGCTCCCTGCTCATATTGGGCTGGGCCCATTTCCTATCATTCGGCGTAGGATCCACTTAATAGACTGCTTATAGCAGTGGGTTTCTTGGCATATAAATCAAGATTGCATGGGGCTTGTTTTAACACCTTGCATTCTCAAACATGTGTGAGGCACTGTGCATCCCACTTTCGGAGAATCAGAATTATCTGAGCATTCTTTCTTAGCAGACAGATGATTGTCTAAATGTTGGTATGGTTTTATCAGCCCGGCTACCTGAATGATAACCGTACTGGATAGCGGCTTAGCCAGGGATGGCTTTAGCCGAACAAAGTGTTAGGAATAGCGGGTCTCTTCTATTCTGATTCTCAAAACTTCCGGGGATGGTACGTGAGCTGTGCCCTCTACTGATCTTCAAAGCTATGAATCTGCTTCGGTCTCTTCTGGTATATTTTAGGTGTCAACAAATGCCCCCCACCCGCAGGTGACGTAAGCGAAGAATGAGTGACACGGGACATGCGGGTGCACACCACGTTGCACATTGCACTTCATGATTTCTTCAGATCTGCTCCTGTTCATTTCTCATTCTTGTGACTCTGAGTCTTCATTCTGTTTGTGTGATTCCCATGCTTTGTAAGCATACTTGGACGAACACCAGCATTTTTGACTTGATCTGATGATTGCAGCACCCCTGGTGGGCTAACCGGCGCCACTGGCACTCCTGGCGCCCATCTCGACGCGGCCGTGGTATCGGCGCGTTGGCTTTTAGGTGCAGCTGTCATCTCGGCGCGCCTTTTGGCGCTTCCGCCTCTCGGCGCGACGGCCATCTCGGCGCGCTTTTGGCTTTGGCCTATTTAGGCGCCGAGAGAGAGGGGAAAGCCCATTATTCACTGAGCTTCCTCTCTCTTCAGCCTCTTCTTCTTCTGTTGCATCAAAGCGATCGGCGTGGGAGCCTCTCCCTCTGGGATTTTCATTCGGGACTTCGTCCCTTCTTACTTGCGGAGTCACCCCCTCTTGGTGGGTGCTCTCCTATTTGACTTCTGGGCATACTCTGGATAAGGGGAGATGCTGTCAAAATTTTCTTGAAATTTTCTTTTCTATTTTCCCTTTCATATTATCTTATTTTTCCCTAATTTTTGTGTCTGCCGCTTGCTGAAATGGCTTCTTCTTCCAGCCGTGTTGCTTCCGGCACTGCTGATGTTGACTCTTCTTCCCAGGGCAGGGTGTCTGGTCCTGTTGTGACTTGGAGGAATGTCAGACAGCTGGACCGGGGTCTTGGGAGGATCGCCATAGTCGACGAATCCTCTGACTCCGAAACAGATACAGTATCCTCATCTCGAGTTGTGACCGTCGAGGGAGGACTGGACTTCAATCGTGATGACGGATACCGCCCGGACTTCCCGAAGGACCGTCACCTTGCACTGTTCATTTTCACCTTCAGCGTCTCGGGGAAGAGAGACATCATGCTGGCTCGGATGGTGGAGCGGGCCATGTTGTTGGACCGGGACAGCTTGAAAGGTTCTGTGTACCGCGGAGACACCATCTATCTTCCGAGAGAGCGACGCAAATGGGATGCCGTCTTGGGGGTGACAGAGCTGGAGGCAGAGCAGAAATGATGACACGGGCTCCAGAGTTCACACCAGCTAGGCGGGATACCACTATAGGTCGGGTCAACAGAGAAAAGCCCGGCTATGGTTTTTTCTTGGCGCCCATCAAATGGGGCTATAGGGATGAGCCATTCGTCCTGAACTGCTTGGCTGTCCAGTTCAAATTTCAGTTGGTTGCTGGGTGGTTTGCAGACACGAAAGTGACCGATGCCCATCTCTTCTGTGTAGGAGCGGTAGAATTTACAGAATATGTTTTGAAAGAGTATGCACTGCTGTTGGTCAGGGCCGGGGTGTACCACAGTGTGTATGCATCCCGCTTCAAGTATCCCATTTCAAAAGGGTTGTGCTGTGGTATGTTTGAAGTGTTCTGCCTGCAGTTCAATACTTTCTATACAGCAGAAGGTGAAACCTCTCTGGACCTTTGGAGCCTATCACAGTTATCGGGCCTGCTGATCAACGGAGAGCCCTATGAGGAGGTCTGCATTCATGACTACATCAAGGACGAGACAGACGGTGAAGGTGAATATTATTTCGGCTACTCGTACCGATACTTGATGAAAGCGTACCGCTCCCTCTGTCTAGCGCTGAATAGGGGGTCCTCAAAGGGATATCAGCCCCGGGAGAAAAGTAGCAAGTTGAGAGTCCGAGTGGGACACTGGATTCAGTATTTCTTCGGCGGCCCTCTGAAGTACAGTGAGTTCCCTCATGTGGCTCCTGTTGCGGGTAAGCCCAGTAGGCCACCCAGGTTCAAGTCCGAACTACCTGCTTCTCTTTGGGGGATCAGCCGTGGGGGACCGAATCCGACTGGGGTGGATCCCCTTACCCATTGTGCTGCTTACCTTACCTTCTGGCTATGTACTTTTGCCCTCCCGCAGGGAGATGAGACAGTTATTAGGCCGAGGTAATATACCCGGCTTGTCAGATGGCTTGGGGCATACGGCTTGCAATATGCCCAACAGCACTCTGCCTGATCTACAAATCCATTGGAGATATTCATAGACATCGGATCCCACGCTCTTTCCAAACAGTGGGGCCGTTTCAATTTTTCAATGCTTGGGTATGCAATCTATTCCCAGAGCTAGCTCCCAGGACTCTGCAGACAGCGACATTGTATCCGAGAATGCTGGAGTTTGCAAGTGCTGAACCCGGTCCGGTGTCTCAGAAACTTTTCTCTATCCGAGGCCGGCTGATAAGGGTCCCGATGGATTCAGCGGGGACTATCCATTTTTGGAATTTGGCCGCACACTCTTCTCCATTGGTGAATCGACAGCGTGAATGCAAGCTCGAGGCGGTTGAGACTTTCACACATTTTATTTCAGGCAATACCGTGACCCGGCCAATCTTGGAGCCTGAACTCATTGACTGGGCTTTATCAATTCGCCCCAGCGTCTTAGTATTCAGAAAGGGGGGCGTAGTTTATTTAGAACCCTACTATCCCTTCAGGTTTGGCCGGAATTTCGGCTACGATCAGCATATTTCACCTTCGGCGGCCCTGTTTCCCCTGGATAGCAGGTCGAAGCACGGCTCGACCGTTGTAGCTGAGGGTCGCTCCTGGTGGGACTACTTTCACCGCCGGGACGCCAATGTTTTCAGAGTGCCGATGCCAAACCGAGTTCCCCGGGTCACTCCAGAGTATGTGAAGTGGTGGAATGCTCGAACGGGCTTTTATCGCAATGCCAGGGTGGCATGCTGGGATGTAGCTGAGCGCACCTTCCTGAGCCAGCAGCCTAGGCCAGTTTTTGACATTGAAGAAGCCTATTTGAAGAGATTGTTCTCCCAACATCCGAAGGAGGTAGAGGCATATATAGCAGGCAGGAAAGCCGTCAAAGAGGAAGCCATTGAACAACTGGTGCCTGTGCTTGCTGTCATAGACAAAGACACTTTCACATAGAATTTAGAACATCTGTGCCAGATTGGCGGTTCTCGCTTGGAGCTTTAGCAGTATCCGTTCCCCATTGAGGAGCCGCTCTCCAAAGCAGTTTCATGGAAGTGCGAGGTGGATCACTTTTGCCCGTGCTGGGCGTTTGTTAACAGAGAGGATAGAACCCCGACATATTATCAACATACGTCTTGGCTGTTCGTCTTGATGAGTATCCACGGACTGACCCTTGACAGTCCCATAGCGACTGTCCTGGACAAGCCTTTGTTTGTATCTTTTCATTATGCCGACGTCTGGGGCTTCGACCACCTCAGTTTATATCATTGTATAGCTTCTCACGGGCATGCGGACTTGGCCGACCTAGTCGAGAAGTGCAAGAAGATCAGAGACATCTGTTGGCTCGTTCGGGAGGATGCATCCCGTAGCAAGGAGGTGGCTTATCAGTATTGGCCCCTCTCGTCTTTTTACAATGGCAGGGCAGGTAAGTCCTTCTCCGTTGACATGTAGATTAGTTTGTTGCTCTGCTCCTTCATAACGGCATGTGCTTCATTTGACAGACCGTCCGGATATAAAGCAGCAGGGGCTTTATAGAAAAATCATCTCCCAGGCACAGAAGCTGGAATATTTTGAGGTTCCTGCACCAGTGCCGACTACTACTCCACTGCCGCCTGGCAAAAAGAGAGCGGCCTCCGCAATGAAAGTTGCAATAGGCCGAGCGAAGAAAGCTCGGAAAACTTCTTCCAAGCGGCCTTCGACTGACGCGGCTGAGACTCCCCTGCCCGAGGTGCCGTCATTTGAGCAGTTTGCCGCTCGGAAAGAGGCCACTCAGCAAGCAGCTGAAGGTGACATCATTTTCCCTGTGCGGTCTAAAGGAGTGCTCTTTTCATGACGTTTTCATTCTTTGACGTCTTCTTTGTGTGACCTCAGCTCAAGGAGCGGTTGACACCATATGTGTTGAGGAAACCGCTCTGGAGCCGGGAGAGATAGGGCCTTCCGTCATAGCTACGGTAGGGGTGACTGAGACCACTGAAGCCGCAGGGGAGAGTCTCTCCGCTGTTGAGGAGGATGTCAGACTTCCCTCTCCTACGCCTGCTAGCGAGGCTGAGGGTGAGCCAGACGACTGTAGTCCTTGAGACTCCTCTTTCTTATTGAGCTTTTCGCCCTGCCTTATGTATATGTTTATTGTAATGGCAAGAGCGGTCAGCACAGCGGTCGAGGCACCCGTCGTGGATGCTCCTTCACAGCCCGCAGGACATAAGACTGTGCTGAAGAAAGGTGCTATCCCACTGCGGCGTGTGATCACCCGCTCGGCGTCCCGTCAGGCGATAGAGGAGGCGAGCCAACCCGAGATCAGCATAGATATTTCTTCCAGTAGCTCTGCCACCCCTTCTGACGAAGAGATTGACTATCATTCTTCAGAAGGTGACAAACAAGTATCTGCGGCAGTCAGCAAAGGAGCAACGACTCCCTTCATACCGTTAAGTGATTCTTTGATTTTTAGTCCTCCGAGGCTGCCGATGGCATCATCCGAGGGAATGTTGCAGGAGGAATTTGCTGAATTGGACATGGAGGTGGAGATAACCCCTCCTTTTGCTGCTTCATCTGCAGAGTTGGAATCTTCTATTCAGGCGCTTGAAGAGATGGATGCTGCAGTCATAGTAAGTTCTGTCTGCCCCTTTGCAGAGCTGCATATCCCTTTTCTTGTTCTTTTCCGCCACCTTGGTGCTTACATGAATGTTCGTTCCAGGAGCCCGAGGCCGCTATTCATTCCCTAGTATCGACTTCTGGTGCTGTCGTGGTTTCATCGGGGGCTTCGGATATGCTACCGCTGGCCACCGTATCTTCTTTGGGGACAGTCACCATACTTCGCCCTGTACCTGTGAGAATACATGCAGCTGCTGGGGTATTATCAACGGAGCCGAGCCTACCGGGGAGAGTCTCGCCCTGGTGTCGACAACAGAATTGAGGGCTGAAGCCGACCCGTAAAGGGGTTCTGCTTTTGTACCGGTGGCCATAATGACTATTGCACCTGACTCTACAGCTCCATTCGTGCCGGGGATAGAGTCAGAACCTCCGTCCCTCCCAGCATCTGTGGAAGGAAGTTCTTCAAGGAGTCTGACGGAGCAAGAACATGCCGCCATGGTGTCTGTTGCTTCAGCTCTGGTGGCCGTTCCATCTTCTTCTTCTGAGCAGGATATCGGCTTATGGGCTTCCATAGACAGGGAGGTGACCTTCGAGGTGTCTCCGGCAGCTTCCTTGGGCTTTACTTCATCGGAGGAATTTGTCTGGCAGCATTTAGAGATGTTGCGTCAGGTCGTGGAATCTCAGCCGACACTGTCTTATCCCCAGTTGAAGGAAGTGGCTGTGCGACTGACGATCGGGCTGCAGGCATTAGGCTGCCCTTTAGACATCTGGACCCAGCGGGTGTTTTTCCTGCTAAAATTTGTGAACCGCCGGGATTTCCTTGGGAAGATGATGGGCGACCGGCTGGCGGCCCTTAAGCTGCAGAAAGCTGACTGTCAGGCGGAGCTGACGTCTCTGATCTTCAAGAGAGTAGGGCTCAGGTCGAGGCTTCCGCAGCCCAGGCACATATTCTACGTAGCCGACGGGAAGAACTCCGTGCTGAGTTGGCTACCATAGAAGCTGAGATACCGTGGCTGGAGGCTGCAGAAGTCCAGGGCATCGAGAAAACTTCTTTACTGGAGGGCCGAGTCGCGTCCCTGGAGACTGAGGTGACTCGCGTTCAGGAGGAAGAAATGCAGCTTCATGAACTGGGGGCGGCTCCTCATGTTGGGCTTATTGATTTTGCAGATATTTTCAGGCGGTCTTAGCTGATCTGCCTTTGTAATTTGTCCCCTCCGAAGGGCTCCTTTTGTATTCACCTCCTCCCTTTTGTAATGAAATAGAAGTTTCTTTTACTATTTTAGGTGTTCATTCTTGCACTTGCATTCTATCACACCTTGGCAACTTTGGCGACCTTCTTGGAAATGTACCCATGTCTGTGTCGCAGGAGAGCGTCCACCCTTTCAGAGAAAGGGTGGGGGCCTCGCTCCACCGAGTGACGGGGTTCCAGCGATCGCTAGATTGGTGTAGATGTACGTCTTACCGACAAGGCATGGCAGAAATACGACTGCTGACTGATGAGGGGTCCCTACGGGATAGGCTTTATCATCGGTGGGACGACCGATGGGAGCATGCACCTTATAGTGATTCCATTGCTGACCTGGATTTGGGGAAATGCGGGCCGATCTTGTCGATGGTGACAAGGGTGAAAAAGGGTAGGCGGTTTTACCGATGGTGACAAGGACCGGAAAGGGTAGCGACCGATCTTGCCGATGGTGACAAGGGTCGAAAGGGTAGATGGTCTTGTCGATGGCGACAAGGACCGGAAAGGGTAGCGACCGATCTTGCCGATGGTGACAAGGGTGAAAAGGGTAGACGGTCTTGCCGATGGTGACAAGGACCGGAAGGAGTAGCGACCGATCTTGCCGATGGTGACAAGGGTCGAAAGGGTAGACTGTCTTGCCGATGGTGACAAGAACTGGAAGGGGTAGCGACCAGTCTTACTGATGGTGACAAGGGTCGAAAGGGTAGACGGTCTTGCCGATGGTGACAAGAACCGGAAGGGGTAGCGACCGATCTTGCCGATGGTGACAAGGGTCGAAAGGGTAGACGGTCTTGCCGATGGTGACAAGAACTGGAAGGGTAGCGACGATCTTGCTGATGGTGACAAGGGTCGAAAGGGTAGACGGTCTTGCCGATGGTGACAAGAACCGGAAGGGGTAGCGACCGATCTTGCCGATGGTGACAAGGGTCGAAAGGGTAGACGGTCTTGCCGATGGTGACAAGAATCGGAAAGGGTAGCAACCGATCTTGCGATGGTGACAAGGGTCGAAAGGGTAGACGGTCTTGCCAATGGTGACAAGGACCGGAAGGGGTAGCGACCGATCTTGCCGATGGTGACAAGGGTCGAAAGGGTAGACGGTCTTGCCGATGGTGACAAGAACCGGAAAGGGTAGCGACTAATCTTGTCGATGGTGACAAGGGTCGAAAGGGTTGATGGTCTTGCCGATGGTGACAAGAACCGGAAGGGGTAGCGACCGATCTTGCCGATGGTGACAAGGGTCGAAAGGGTAGACATTCTTGCCGATGGTGACAAGAACCGGAAGGGGTAGCGACCGATCTTGCCGATGGTGACAAGGGTCGAAAGGGTAGACGGTCTTGCCGATGGTGACAAGAACCGGAAGGGGTAGCGACTGATCTTGCCGATGGTGACAAGAGTCGAAAGGGTAGACAGTCTTGCCGATGGTGACAAGAACCGGAAAAGGTAGTGACCGATCTTGTCGATGGTGACAAGGGTCGAAAGGGTTGACGGTCTTGCCGATGGTGACAAGAACCGGAAGGGGTAGCGACCGATCTTGCCGATGGTGACAAGGGTCGAAAGGGGTAGACGGTCTTGTCGACGGTGACAAGAACCGAAAAGGGTAGTGACCGATCTTGCCGATGGTGACAAGGGTCGAAAGGGGTAGACAATAGATGTATACATGTGGGACATCGGATGAAGACTCCCCGTCGACCCTGCAAAGGGTCTTCAGGACGGAGGATGGCTCATCACTATTCATCATTGATTTATAATAATTTTTTATTCTTCTTCTTTCTTCTTTTTTTTTTATATTCATATTACTGACCTAAGCGCCCTTTCGGGTTTTCACCGAAGCCAGCTCTTACTTTTTCCCACGCGCCCTTTCGGGTTTCCACGTGGCGGGGTACCCGATTTTGCCTGTGACGCCCTTTCGGGCCTTCGTCACAGCTAGGTTATAGCCATTTTTGCACTTGTCCTAATATAGGAGCAAGTCCGACGGGGTATCTCTATTTTTAACCCCCCTTTTTATATATATTTTTTTGATTTCAAATTCAGAATACAGAAGAACTGGACCGCTAAGATGTTGACCGTCCTTATCAATGATGACAAGGATTGGGCGTGGGTTTATTTCGTTGACACTGGTTAAATGTCGGAGCAAAGGCGGGATTATCAACAGGAACGGAAGGTCCAAGTTGGGGGTGGAGATCGATCGATCTCGCCGATGATGACGAGGGTCGAACAGTGGTTTATTCATCAGCATGGGTCACATGCCGAAGCAAGGGTAGGATTATTAACAGGGACGGAAGGTCCAAGTTAAGGGTAGAGATCGACCGACCTCGCCGATGATGACGAGGGTCGAGCATGGGTTTGTTAAAGGATTTTCGGTGGGACTTTTGATGATTGTCCCTTGTGGAGTTTCATCAGGTGGAGACAAAAGAGGAATTTGGAAATTACCACTTTACTGACTTAAGCGCCCTTCGGGTTTTCGCCGAAGCCAGCCCCCTCTTGCTTTTGCCCACGCGCCCTTTCGGGTTTTCACGTGGCGGGGTACCCGATTTTGCCTGTGACGCCCTTTCGGGTTTTCGCCACAGCTGGGTTATAGCCATTTTTGCACTTGTCCTAATATAGGAGCAAGTCTGGCAGGGTATCTCTATTTTTAACCCCGTTTTTTTATATATATTTTCTTCTCTTTTTTTTTGATATAAAGGGTGGTAGGTCGAAGTATGATGTCCGACCCTTGGTTGATAGTAGACGGCTGTTGACCAGAGCACCAGGCCTTGTGCCGAGCAGAATGGTTCATTCGTTAGCAAGGGTTGAATGCTAACGCAAAGGAATGATCTTTCACCAATTCGAGCGTAAGGCCCGTAATGGCAATAATGTGGGAGGACCGGCTAGGATACCAAGTCTCAAGCCGAAAAGGGTCTATTCGTTAGCAAGAAGATAATGCTAGCGCAAGGGAGAGATTTCATGCCAGTTCGGACATAAGGTTCGTAATGGCAGCATGGCGTATTCTTTCGGGAGCTTGGCCAGGGTAGTGTGCCATCGGACCAAGAGAAGATAGCTCGGCCAGGGCGGAGTGCCACCGGACCAAGGAAAGGTGGCTCGATCAGGGCGGAGTGCCACTGGACCGATATAGGGGTAGCTCGGCTAGGACAGAGTGTCACTAGACCAAGATAGGGGTAGCTCGATCAGGGCGGAATGCCACTGGACTGATATAGGGGTAGCTCGGCTAGGGCGGAGTGCCACTAGACCAAGATAGGGGTAGCTCGGCTAGGGCGGAGTGCCACTAAACCAAGATAGGGATAGCTCGGTTAGGGCGGAGTGCCACTAAATCAAGATAGGGGTAGCTCGGATAGGGCGGAGTTCCACTAAACCAAGATAAGGGTAGCTCGGCTAGGGCGGAGTGCCACTAAACCAAGATAGGGGTAGCTCGGCTAGGGCGGAGTGCCACTAAACCAAGATAAGGGTAGCTTGGTTAGGGCGGGGTGCCACTAAACCAAGATAGGGGTAGCTCGGCAAGGGCGGAGTGCCACTAAACCAAGATAGGTAGCTCGATCAGGGCGGAATGTCACTAGACCAAGATAAGGTAGCTCGGCTAGGGCGGAGTGCCACTAAACCAATATAGGTAGCTTGATCGTGGCGGAATGCAACTAGACCAAGATAAGGTAGCTCATCCGGGGAGCGCCGGTTGAACCGTGTGGTATGGCTTTAGGTGCTTCCCATTGAGGGGAGAGAATTGGATGACTCCTTGGTGATCCGCAAGGATGTACGCACCCCCTTCATATACTCGGTGGACGACATATGGTCCAACCCAGTTTTCAATCAACTTCCCCTTGGGGTTGGAGGCCATTACCTCTCTTCTTTTGACCATCACCAAGTCTCCTTTCTTGAATTCTCAACCCCTGACCAGCTTATCAAAAGCGCGGGCCATACGGGCTTGATAGAGTTGAATATTCTGTTGCGCCCGGAGGCGCTTTCCTTCAAGCTCGACGAGCTCTTCTAATCTTCTTTCTACGTTGGCTTGTTCGCTGCCCGCCAATCCATGCTGGATGGCGACTTGCAGTGAGGGGATCTCCAGCTCAATCGGCACCACGGCCTCTGAGCCATACACAAGGGAGTAGGGTGAGCAACCGGTAGGGATCTTGTAGACCGTACGGTAAGCCCAGAGTGCCTCGTACATTCTTTCTTCCCAGTCTCTTCTATCAGTCTTGACAATTTTTGCCAGTAGAGTGCACAGCGTCTTGTTAAAGGCTTCTGCAAGTCCGTTGGCCTGAGGGTAGTAGGGAGATGATGTTCTCCAATCAATCTTGTATTTGTCAGCTAGCCGATAAACCTTCTGATTTCTGAAGTGGCTGCCGTTGTCAGAGATGATTCGGCTAGGAATCCCGAACCGAAATATTACATTCTGTCGGAAGAATCTCGCAACTAATTCTCCCGTGACTTCTTTTAGTGCTACTGCCTCCGCCCATCTGGAGAAGTAATCTGTAGCTGCTAAGATGTATTTGCACCCTGATGAAGATGCTGGTAGTGGCCCCACCACGTCCGTACCCCACTGTGCAAATGGCCAGCTTGGTAAGGTAGGATGTAGAGGCACTGGAGGCCTTCTTGATACATTGGCATGCTCTTGACATTTTTGACAAGCCTTAGCAAACTTGCAGCAATCATCAAATATAGTGGGCCAATAATAACCCAATTTCTTTATTTCGATTTTCATCTTCGGACCGGCCTAGTGTGCCCCGACTGACCCGGCATGAACTTCCTGCATTACCTGCCTAGCTTCCCCTGGAGATAAGCATCGAAGTAATACCTTCTTCTGGGCATCTGCCATTATTCGGAACAATGTCCCGTTCCTCATCTCATAGGAATCTTTGACTCTCAGGAGTTTCATTTTCTGTTCTTTCACCTTCGGAAGCTGTTGGTGTTGGAACCAATGCAGGAGGTACTCCCGCCAGTCGGGCTGCTGGACTGCTTCAGCAACTGCTACTTCATCGGCTTGTTCACCGGCTAGAGCTTCTATCATGCTGGGGACCTGCCGCCGATTGATGACTGATATATTCAGGCTCGTATCAGGCGGGACCGCCAGGGAACTTGCCAGCTTTGCGAGGGCGTCAGCTTGAGCATTCTGTCCTCGGTTGATGTGCTTGATGCTAATAAAATAGAATCTTGCCATTAGGTGCAAGGCCAGTTGGTAGTAAGGGACGAGATCCTGCTTTCATACCTCAAACTCCCCTTCCAATTATTTTATAACCAGCATGGAGTCTCCGAATGCCTCTATCATTTGAATCCCCATGGACAGATCAATCTGTAGCCTGATTATGACGGCTTCATATTCTGGTTTATTATTTGTGCAAGGCTTGTTTATTGAGCAGGATGTGTGTATGACTTCCCCTTTAGGAGACTTCAAGACTATGCTTGCTCATGTGCGGACTCTGGCTGGCCCCGCTGATGTGGTGTCAATTCTGGAAGCACCATCAAAATACAGCTGCCATAGGGAGGGCCGCACCTGGCTGGCCTCTAAAGTTTCATCTTCAGGAAGTTCTGGCTCCAGAGGGCAGTCTTCGGGTACTGGATGTTCAGCAAAGAAGTCTGTAATAGCTTGGCCCTTGACGGCCCTTTGCGGCACATAGGAGATGTCATACTCCATAAGAATCACCGCCCATTTGCCCAGGCGGCCTTTGAGGGTCGGCTGAGACATGATGTATCTAGGCGGATCCTCCCTGGAGATCAGCTTAACTTCGTGCGAGAGCATGTAATGCCGCAACTTCTTGACCGCGAAGACCAGTGCCAGGCAAATCTTCTCGATGTAGGTGTATTTTTTCTCAGTTCTGACCATTCTTCGACTGAGGTAATAGAGGGCTTGTTCTTTTCTTTCTTCATTATTCTGGGCTAGCATTGCCCCCATAGAATTGTGTGTGACTGCTATGTAGAGGATCAGTGGCTGTCCTTTCACCGGCGCACCCAACACTGGAGGAGTTTTTAGATAATCTTTCAGTTTGTCGAAGGCTATCTGGCATTCTTCGTCCCAGTAGAAAGGGACATCTTTCATCATTAGCTTGTGGAAGGGGTGGCATCGCCCCGACAGGTTGGATATAAATCGTCGGACATATGCAAGGAGGCCCTGAAGGGATCTTAGCTTAGAGAGATTCCTTGGCGAGGGTAACTCCTGAATCACCTTGATCTTTGTGGGGTCTATTTAAATCCCCCGATACCTCACAATGAAACCCAAGAACTTTTCGCTCGAGACTCCGAACGCGCACTTCATAGGGTTCATTTTTAATTCATACTGCCTTAGCCTCTGGAAAATGACTCGGAGGTCTTGCAGATGGTCTTCTTTCTTTTTGGTATTGATTACCAGGTCGTCTATGTAGCATTCGACCTTATGGTAAAGCAGCTCATCAAATATTCTAGTCATCGCCCGCTGATAAGTTGCGTCGGCATTCTTTAATCCAAATGGCATTCTTTTGTAGTGATAAATGCCTTGGGCGTCCGGAAGGCAGTGTGGATACGGTCATGTTCCGCGATCCATATCTGGTTGTAGCCAGATGACCCATCCATGAATGATAGGGCCTCATGACCAGTGGTTGCATCTATCATGACCTCCGTTATTGGCACTGGGAAGTCATCTTTAGGGCATGCCTTATTCAAATCCAGAAATCAACACATATCCGGATCTGTCCATTCTTGTTCTTCACGGGCACAATGTTAGCCAACCACGTGGTATATTGATTTTCCTCGACGAAACCCACATCAATGAGCTTGTCGACCTCTTTGCAGATTTGAGTGATGAGTTATGGCCTCATGCGCCTCGGGGGTTGTTTCACCGGCTCTACCCCAAGGTTTATGGTCAGCTCATGCTGTGAGATCGAGGGGCTTAGTCCCGGCATTTCTCTGTAGGTCCAGGCAAAACAATCACGGTATTCTTGTAGTAGCTGGATATACATCCTCTGTTCTTCGACAGATAGTTGGGCACTGAG
Organism: Amorphophallus konjac; assembly: GCA_022559845.1. Classification (NCBI taxonomy): domain Eukaryota; kingdom Viridiplantae; phylum Streptophyta; class Magnoliopsida; order Alismatales; family Araceae; genus Amorphophallus; species Amorphophallus konjac. The sequence goes on from CM040121.1 coordinate 114,843,687, forward strand.
GAAGGTTGGTCTGGGGTCATCCTCGATTCCCAAGTTGACTTCTATCAGTTCATCGACTGTTGCTTGACCTCCATCTTCTATCTCAGGGGGTGCCGGCTGGAGGTCAACAAAGTCTGGTATATCATCTTCGAGGTCAAGGACCTCGATCCCTTCATCTTGCTCTATTTGAGTTCTGCCAGAAATCTCTTGTTTGGCTGGTAATGGCTGCATGCACTGTTCTGCCAACAAGTTTACTTTGCCAGCAGCTTCAAGGGGCGAGTTGATTGCCTCACTCCCTGCTGAGGGGATTGCAGTCACCAGGGGCTGGTGATTGTTGGTCATTAACTCAGAGTGGCCTTGCAGCACTTTGGCAAAGGGTGAAGAGATCTCGGTCCCTTGAGCCATCATGCCCTCAGTGGAGGCAACCATTTCTCTTCTAGCAGCATTTGTCTCTTGATCAGGCTCGGGGGAAGCTTCCCTGACTGGTTCAAGAAGTGCCGTCATCATGAATGGAGGAGGGCTACCGGAGGGAGGCCACTCTGCTTCTTCAACATCTTCAGCTTCACTGCTGCTAGCTGTGTCAAATTTGGCTTGAAGAGCCGCATCTTCCGGATAGACTTGTTCCCAGCACTGGCAGGGGAACACAGCCTCGGACTCCGGACTTCTTGGCTGGGTCGGCTGAATGCACTCAACTTCTGTCAGGTGCTCATCGACAGTTGCCCCCAGTGGGTTATCTTCCATCGGGTAAAAAGTAGAGATGGTGTCTACTTCATAGCGCCCGCTGTAATAGTATTCTTCGAGGGTGAAGCCCAGTCCCGGATGCTGAGTGACACGCCTCATTTCTTTGTCTAGGCTTGGAGGATACCATAGCTTCTGGAATGCTTCTTTCCTCTTGCGAGGTTGGCCGGAAGGGATGTGCTGCTTCTGGAACATCTCGGCCATTTGATTTGTTATGAATGTCAGCCCCTGTATAGACATGGAGGGGTTTTCTATATCTTCAGGCAGATGACAATCAGTGTCTTCCAGTGTAGGGTGTTCTTCAGCTGTATAGAACAGGCTGCTAGGACCATCCATCTGTGCCACCTCCCATGCTTTGAAGGGCTCGACAGTGGTATGGTTGAGGCTGAAAATTGGCTTGGTAAGACCTTCGGGGATCCCGATGTGGTCGCGCTGTTGATCAACCCTGACTTTATTAGTTTCGGGGTAGATGGCGGGAGGTGCTATCCGGCCTACATCCCCGACAACAGTGATGTGCGAAACCACCTTGGGCTCGACATATCCACGCGGCGGCGGAGGGAACCATTCTGTTTTGGAAGTGCCTTTTGCTATGCTAGAAGAGGCCTTTGCTGCAGGGGCTTTCTGTGACCGTTCTGCATATAGAGGAGCGTCTGCCAAGTGGCATTCAAATACTTCGAACGGGTGGAGATCAGCAAATACTCTCTCCTCCTTCCCATCCAGGCTGTATTTAATGCATTGGTGAAGCGTGGAGGGGACCACCATATTCTTATGTAGCCAAGGGCGGCCAAGCAACGCCTTGTATGAGGTGCGGGAATCAATGACATGAAATTGCACCTTGGTGACAAAGTCCGCTAGGGTGAGTGTGAACTCTGCTACTCCTAGCGACACTTCGCACTTCTGATTGAAACCGGCGATACGCATATCCCCGACCTTCTGCAGTTGCACATTGAAGTAGTGCCTCTCATAGATCCTGTAGGGCAGGATGTTGACAGCTGCCCCGGGGTCCACCAGGATTCTGTTCAGCTCTCTGCCATTTAGGTGTCCCCTCATATAGAGAGGTCTGTTATGACTGGCAGCAGGGAGTAACATGTCCTCCTGGGTGAAGGTCATGCTGGCCACTGGTAGCACCTCAGCTAGGTAGGCTTCATATTGGGCTGGCGTCTGGAGAGCGGCAATGATTGCCTGTCTAGTCTCGTCACTGAGAGAGAGGATTTCCCAGACAGTGAATCTTGCCGGGAGCTTTTTTAGTAGCTTGACCACCCGACTTCCAGCTCGGACATTGGATAGCTTCATCTCATCTGCCCACTTGGGCTTGGAGGATGTTTGGGCTACGGCCCCTGACGGACCTGCTTCATCAGACTCGGAGGCCGTACCCTTTTGCTCGGGGTTACCTCCTGGCTGCTCTTCGCTGGCTACTGTCGGCCGAGCTTCTGTCTCTTCTGGTAATCCGGAAGATTGCTGGAGCTGTGGGTGATTGCCCCCGGTCGTTGGTTCATCCTCCCGGCATGACATCTTCCCTTTCGACATCTTTATGAATTCCAGAAATGAAGGAGCGGGAGTGCTACCTCCACTTTGGTTATATAATCCTGACGGAGGAGGGATCTGAGCTCCCCTGACCTCCGGAGGGGGTATTTTGTAGGGTTGCTCCCCTCTGAAGATAATATTATGGTTGGCGGGCGGCTGATGCCCCCACCTTCGACCCGACCGGGTCGCATGTGCAGCAGTCGTGGCTTCAACCTGGCTTGCTTCAGTGGCGGGTGTGAAGCAAATCTCTTCTTCATCCTCTTCACTGGGCAGGTTGAACAAAGCGGAGAGGGTGTTGTAAGAGAGGATCACCCCCATTGTAGCCTTGCCGGCCTTTCCCTTCTTTCTTTGTCTTCTTTTCTTTTCTTTGGCTGATGCCTGCCCCCAGAACAGGCTGCCATCTTCGTCTGATGCCTTGTCGGCTTCCCCTTCTTGCTTTAGTGAAAGCTGTTCTAGCTCCTGCCATGGGAGATGATCCCGTACCAGCAAAGGTTCTAGCTCGGGCTGTACATATTCGTCTAGCCCATTTACATAGTCCTGCAGCCGCTGAGCTTCTGGGCTGATCTTCTTGACCACCGACAACGGAGTCTGCCTACTCCGATTGCAGGTAGGTATCCGGATAATTGCTGGTGGATTGGTCCACACAGGCGTTGTTACTGGTGGAGGGGGTCGTGGTGTGATGCCACGAACATGTGCCCCCGGTATCGGGCGAGGTAGGCCCTTTTTCTTGGTTCTTGCAGGGACTTACTGACATCCCTCCTGTTCTTTTATTGGTGCTAGAAACCAGGCTTCATATGTATGCAGAGTACTGGCTTCTGCGGTCTCCTCAGGCAAGGTTTGATACAAAGAGACCATATTGACGATGGCTCTTCTTACGGGCGCCGCATGTGGTTGTGGAGGGTCAACCTTGTACTCCCCCAATTCTATTTCTTCCTTCTTTACCATGCTTTCGATAATATCCTTGAAAACATAACAGTCTTCAATTGGATGCCCCAGCATCAAGTGGTAAGGGCAGAATCTTGGGCTGTCTCTTCTCTTCAGGTCCTCCGGCCTCCTTGGCTCAGGCAGGGTGACCTTATCATACTGGGTAACCTAGTCAAATAAGATCCTGGTCTTCTCATTTGGGAAAGAGTAAGGCTTCTACATTTTATCCCGGAGGGATGGGCCTTCTTCGTCGTCTCCGGTCTTGGTAGGCTGAGGAGCAGCTGTCTTCTTGCCTTTATCTTTCTGTTGTTCAAATGTCTTGATATCAAGGGCATTTGCTTCTTTCGGTGCCTGGCGCTGCTCTGTTGCCTTGCCCTTTTGTGCAGTAGGAGTATTTGGCGGAGGAGCTGGCTTTGCTAGGAAAGCCTCCACTTCGGCCACAATATTGTTCAGACGGTCGAACGACCGGATTTCCATGCCAATCATCTTCTCCAGCACCTCTCTCCTGAGGTTCTGTTTGCAGATCTGCACGGCGTCCTCCTGGTGCGGGGGCCGCTTGCATCTCATTTCGAGGTTCCTCCACCTCTTGATGTAGTCGAGAGCGGTCTCATCTGCCCTCTGTCTTGTTGAATAGAGTTCAGCCACTGTGGCCTCCCTCTCTATAACATGAAATCTTTCTCTGAACTTCCTCTGCATGTCCGACCAGTCGCTGATCGATCCAACCGGGAGGCTGGACTACCACTCAAAGGCGAGCCCTGTGAGTGAGGACCCGAAGAACTTCAACAAGTATGACTCATCGGTGGCTAAGTCACCCATGATGGTCATGTAGTAGGCGACATGTTCCTTCGGGGATCCCTTCCCGTTGAACTTGTCGAATTTCGGCGGCTTGCTAATCTCGGGGGGGAGCCGCTTGGCAGCATGATGTGGTGGGTATGGAACCCTATATGCATCGAATACAACATAGTCACCTTCAGCCCTTTCAGCGAGCTTCATCTCGATCATCCTTTCCACCATCATCTGGCTCACGGTGGTTGGGTCAACTGGTTCTGGGTAGAAATGCGCCGACTGCGAGTAGGGGGTGACCAGGGTGGTCACCTGTGGAGGAGGATGCAGTAGCAAAGGCGCCTGACGCACCTGTGGCAGCACTGGGGGAGCCAGTGGCTGCGACGGGCGTTGTTGAGTTATCGCCAAGTTTGGCTCTGCCTGCATAGGTGGGGAGTAGAGTGGTGGGAAGTCGCCTTTGTTGATGACTCCCCTTGATGATTCGGCCTGCACATCGGGCCGCTTGGAGGCAGAGGACTGTTCTGTCCTTTCCGTCAATTGCTTCTTCAGTTGCTCTATCTCTTGGCGGTACCCCTGGAGTATCATCAGCACGGCCGGGTCCATAGCTGTTGTGCTAGGGATGGCTTCTGTCGTCTCGCCAGATACACCCTCAGGCAGGATGTCAAGCAAGACGTCTTCTTCTTCATCTGCCGTTATCACATTTGCTGTGAGAATAACGGCCTTATCATGTTGTTGGAGGCGAGGTAAGGGTTGCCTTCCTTCATTCACCGCCAGTTTCTGTTTTGCGGCCTCCACTCTTCGAGTGCTCGGCCCCGATCTTTCGGCTAGCCAGGCCAACTCCCGAGGCTCCTCGGGCAACTTTCCATAGCGGCCATCTATTCCGGCCATATTGCATGTGAAGATGTGCATCATGTGTTTCCGTCCACGAACCCTCCTCTTAACATTCTCCGAGAAGGTAAGCCTTTCGAACACAGAGACCCTTTTCTTTTCCTCCCGAAAGGGGGTGATATCATTGGCTTGATCATCGGAGCCTCCTTTATATCCATTATCATCAACTGATGATGCCATCTTCCAGTTGTCTTCTTCTCCTTCCACTACCGTTGATGGACAGCGGTCTTCTTCAGCTGCGGCCACCTGCAGCAGCCGTTGTTGGCCCAAAGAGGGGTTGCCCAACCCCCTAAAATAGCTTCTGACCATATTGGTCATTTCATCTTGCCCTCGGCCCGAGTGCGGGGTCGGAGACAGTTGTTGACCCCTCATTAGAGGAATGTGAGTAGATCGAGCCCTCTCGGCATTCTGTTGTAATCTTATTCCCACAATGGGGATATTGGCTTGTCGGGCGCAGGCCCTGAAGCTTTCTCGGCGCGGCGGCTCCACGATTGTCTCTTCCTTCCTTGTGATAAGGTTCCTTTTGTTGTTTTCTTCTGCTCTGGAAGATCTGGGGTGATACTGCACTGGAGCTTCTTGCTGGACAGGCTGGACCTTTTTGGGGACCCAAACCTGCTTGAACCTTCTTGGCTTAGGAGCCAACATCCTCTGGCCATGACGGCCGGCTTCTTCTTCTTCGGCTCTTCTTCCAGCAAGAGCCTGGTAGGAGTTGCGGACTGGCACAGTAGGGATTATCCTGTCCGGGCTCACTCGAGCTTTGCGCCCGTCCAGAAAGACACGGAGGCCACCGACCAGCATAGACTTGCCGGATGTGGAGAGCCGTCTGGTCACAGCAGCATCAGTCTTCCTTCGGGGGTTCGGTGTCGACGTCTCCCGAAGCTCTTGGCAGGGACGGGGCGGGCCCCGTGAGCAATGTGATGCACCATGCAGCTGGCGACTTGGGATGGACTTGCAGACGAGTTGTCACAGTGTCGAGCCTCCGGGGCCTCGACCTTTTCAGCAGCCTTTTCTTCGACGGTCTCCAGGGACTCCGTCTGTAACATGTCGACGAAGGCTAACCCCAAGAAGTTGGGGAAGCCTACGGCTGGGAGGAAATATCCGAAGACCATGGGTACCGCCAGGTACCCGTGCTCCGCGTGGTCGGCTACGATCGCGGGGCCGAAGCCAACACCAGTGAGTCCGGATGACGTCATCGTTTGCCTGAAAAAAAACAGACAAACAATTAGCATTCTTGGGGTAAGCCCCCAAAGATATCCTCTCTTGGCAAAGAGATGAAGGGAGACTAGGTCCCACCGGGCGTGCCAGACTTGTGGGGACGTTTTTTTTTGTTTAGGTTTATTTTAACTAGGCTTATTAGGCGTGCCAGTCACCGGGGTGACGATTTATTGTGCGCTCGACTTGACTCAGTCAGCCGATTGTGATATTCGTGTCGGGACCGAAAGTCCGTCATACCATAAAGGCTATGACGTTAATTACGTCCTTCCAAAAAAGGAGAACCCTTGATTAATTGCCAAGAAAGGATGCCTCGGGGGCAAAATGAGATACGACTATTACGCTAACTCTGCTGACGGGATGCAAAACATGCATAGAAAACCGTGCTACGCGGGACGTGATAGCGATGTTACAACGCAAATCTGGCAGCATATCTCCTTCTCTTGGGCTATGCCAAAGGGAAATATAGGTCATCCACCCACGAAAGTCGGGATGGAAGCCAAAAGAGAGGCGGGCGTAGCCCTGAATCCAAAAAGGATTTGAATGTGACGGGACAATGTCTGCTACCATGGCGTTTGTTGATGTTCCCCTCAAAGGACCATTGGAGGACATGCAATGGCAGAACTCCGAGGGTCAGTGGGGTGACAGAAGAAACGTCGTATTCGGTATAATGTAGGGGTGAGACCCCCATGAATGTATCTACGTGGGCTCAGATGAAGAACCATGATTCCCTTGTAAAGTGATGAAGGCTGACATGGAGATTGACAGGAATGGGATATTTGAGTTGATTTGGGTTTAACGGGGTTGTTGAAATATCAGATATTCGGATGGCAGGTGTTATCAAGATGAAACAGCACGGATGGGAACCGGCGCGGGGGCCAGATGGCACGGCAAGATCCCGGGGCGACGAGAAGCTAAAGGGGCGTCGGCAGAGCAAGAAACCGGCATGGCTGGAAAGAAGGGCAAACGGCGCAAGCTTCTCGGCGCGCCCTTCACCCAGCGTGAGATTGGCGCCGGGAGGAGGTGGCGTCGGAAGGTGATGGCGCCGGGAGGAAGTGGCGCCGATGGCCACTTTTGTTGGTTTTCTTCAGATATCCTGAGGGGTTCTGATGGATCCAAGGGGATCTTCTGTGTTCAACAGGGATTTCGTGGCAATGATAGGATGAAATAGAAGGTGAGGGTGGATTCATTCACCAAGGGGTTGAAAGAGATCATGTAGCTGTAAGATATATTCCCTGTAGTGGCCGAGATATCATGAGATGACATAGCTCATCATCTTGCCACGCAGTTGGGGGGGGTTAAACGCACAATTCCGATGAAAACATCATACTATGCGATCGAGTGACAGTCTGAACAGATTTTGACAGCACCTCCCCTTATTTTGGGAGCGTGCCGAAAGGGTATTATAGGTCATCCACTCACGAACTGTCGGAGTGGAAACCAAAATGAGAGCCGGTCGTAGCCCGAGATCCAGGGGATCTAAATCGTATGGGACTTTAGCCCCCTGTTGTGATGTCCCCCTGTACAGTCAATAGAGAACATGCAACGGCAGGGCTCCATGACTAGGCGGGGTTGTAGAATGTAGGGGAATTGACCCCTTTGATATATCTCCCGTGAGGATGGAGGGAAGGGCAGTGCAGCTCCATGGGATAGGTATCACAAGCAAGGTTAGCACGGCCTGACGGCATCGGCACGAGCTCATCAAAGTGGTCGAAGGGGTAGAGGGATCGGCGTGGAGAAGGGGCAGGGCCTCGGTGCGAAGAGGGGGAAGACCCTCGGCGCGGACTAGGAAACCAACCGGCGCGGCATGCCCTCGGCGTGAAACTTGCGCCGAGAGGTGCTTGCGCCGGGAGGCTTTCAGAAATGAGGTTTTAGAAGGGTTTGAAGGCAGGCAGGGGCTTTAGACATTTTAAAAAAAGGGATTTGTTCAGCAGTTTGAATAAGGTCTCTTTGGCCAGGGTTTGAAGGCACGGGATGGAGATGACCTTCCCTATGGGGCCTCACTGGGAGCAGAGCCATGCACGAAAACCTCACGATTCGGATTCATCTTTCCTCGTTTCACAAACGAGAAGCCATGAGATAGGCTATCTCAGGCTCTCGTTGTGAGTGTAAGGTCGAAGGAATCATACGATGGACGAACATTCAAGAGACTCAGAAAGCCAAAACGGTAAAGCATGCATATGTGTGCGGCCATCGATATCCATAGCATATATAGTACAGAGGCAGAAACAAAAGAGTGATGGCGGGGGAGAACTTAACCCACCTTTCATTGACTATTTCATCAACACAAAAAAAATATACACCAATCCAACTCGGGAGAATAAGGAGCATAGACCGGCTCTATCCCTGAGTGCAGGATCACATTGGCATTCAATGCTACGGGAGCAGAGATGCTAGAAAGCAAAGATACAAATGAAAAAAGGGGGGAACGATATTCAGAAAGAGGAGAGAAAAAAAAGGGAAAGAGAAGCTGCAGCCAAGACACCGAACGGCACACCGGCACACCCCACCTGGCTCCTTCCTTCGACCCTCTGTCTCTCTCTTTTCTTCAGCTTCTATGAAGGGCTCTCGAGCTTCCCCTTTCTTTCTTTTCCTTAGCTATTTTTTCTTCTCTTCTGCCCCTTCTGTCTCTCTCTTTTCTGTTGTGTCGAAGGGCAGCCTTCTTATAGAGGCCAGGCCTCACACTGTCGGCGTGAGCTCCCCGACGCTCCGACATCCAGCTTTCCGGCGCAGGCAATCCTCGGCGCGCCCGGCTCATATTGGGCTGGGCCCATTTCCTGTCATTCGGCGTAGGATCCACTTAATAGACTGCTTCCAGCAGTGGGTTTCTTGGCATATATATCAAGATTTCATGGGGCTTGTTTTAACACCTTGCATTCACAAACATGTGTGAGGCACTGTGCATCCCGCTTTCGGAGAATCAGAATTATCTGAGCATTCTTTCTTAGCAGACAGATGATTGTCTGAATGTTGGTATGGTTTTATCAGCCCGGCTACCTGAATGATAACCGTACTAGACAGCCGCTTAGCCAGGGATGGCTTTAGCTGAACAAAGTGTTAGGAATAGCGGGTCTCTTCTATTCTAATTCTCGAAACTTCCGGGGATGGTACGTGAGATGTGCCCTCGACTGATCTTCAAAGCTATGAATCTGCTTCGGTCTCTTCTGGTATATTTTAGGTGTCAACAGTTGTGCAAGCGTGAGAAGCCCCTGCTAAGGATTTCCTCCATGATGTTGAATAGAGCAGGAGCGACCGGATCGCCCTGCCGAAGCCCCCGGGTGGATTTGAAAAAGCCAGCAGATATCCCGTTAAAATTAACGGAGAACCAGCAATTCGCACACAGCATAGCCATGTAAGAAGTGAAGTGAGGGGAGAAACCAAACCGTCGAAGGACAGCAAATAAACAGTCCCATTCCACCCGATCATAGGCTTTCATCATATCCAGCTTAAGGATGACATTGTGACCTCTAGTTTTTCTACCAAGATCACCAACCAGCTGTCTTGCCAAAGAGGCATTATCAATGATGAACCTCCCTTTAACAAAATCCCCTTGTTCATCAGAGATAAGCATGGGGAGAAATTCTGTAAGCCGGTCTGAAAAAATCTTGGAGACAATTTTATAGCAGAAGTTGCACAGGCTAATCGGCCGAAAATCGCCAAAAGTAGTTGGGCTGGCCACCTTGGGGATGAGAGCAATAATGGTAGAAGTGATGCCCCTGGGGAGAGGAAAGCCGTTGAAGAAACCTTGAATTGCAGCAGCCACATCTTCAGTAATTATGTCCCAGCAGCTGGTATAGAAGAGGCCTGTGAAGCCATCCGGGCCTGGAGCACCACTGCCATTCATATTCCAGACAGCCCGCTGGATTTCCTCCATCGTGGGGGTCATGCAAAGCACAGTATTCTGTTCCCCAGTAATGATGGGAGGGATGACATCCAGGAGAGAATCATCAAGACAGTGATCACTGGAAGTGAGCAGACCTTGAAAGAAATTAGCCGCCTCCTTCCTTAGCATCTCTTGATCATGGCACCAGTCACCACCAATCTTCAGGCGATCGATATAGTTCCTGCGTCGGTTCCCCTGGACAACCGCGTGATAAAAGGCAGTGTTCCTATCCCCATTATTGAGCCACTCCATACGCGCCTTTTGGGCCCAGAAGAGTTCCTCACAGTGTAGTGCCTGTCGGAGGCTAGCATTTGCTTCATTCAGAGTAGATCTGGTAGCGGCAGTGGGTTTGTTGTCATAGATCTCCTATTGGGAAGCAACTTCAAGTTCAGCCTTACGTATGTTTGAGTTCAGTTCACCAAAGACCTCCTTGTTCCAAGTTTGCAAAGCTTTCTTAACAGCTTTCAGCTTTGCTTGAAGAACCACAAAGGGGTTGGGATGTTGAACATCAGATGCCCGCCAGGCATGGGAGACAACGTTGTTGAAGGAGTCATGGGTAGTCCACATAGACTGGAAAATAAACCTCGAGGGAGGTCGGGGGGCATTGTCCACATTAAGAAGCAAGGGCGCATGATCAGAAGGCCCCCTGTTCAAATGCTGGACGTAAAGGCCGGGGAGAGCAAGCTGCATGTGTGAATTGGCTAGTACTCGGTCGAGCCTAGCCTTGATAGCTGCGCTGCCCAGTCGGTTATTGGTCCAGGTGAACTGAGGACCTCTATAACCGATATCCAGGAGACCCGCCGCGGAGGTGAATGTGTTCAGGTCCAGCATTGATTGAACATTTGTGAAAAGCCCACCGGATTTCTCCGAGGGACAGGCAATACAGATGAAGTCACCTCCAATGACCTACGGGAGATCCGCCTGGCTAGAGAAATCCAAAAGGGTATCAAAGAGTGCTCTACAGGTCCACATATTACAATCAGCGTAGACGGCAGTCAAATAACAGAAAGGAGAATCGCCCTACCGAATAAGAACAGTGATATGTTGAGAAGACGAAGTAAGAATATTGATGTTAAAGTTTTCCTGCCACATCAGCTAGATCTTCGATCCATCTCCTTCATTTCCAGCAAAAGTATGCATGTGCAAATAACGGTAGAGAGCACCAGCAGCAGCCAACGGGATTTTGGGTTCAGAGATTGCCATAATAGGAATTCGGAATTGCTTAACCATACGCCGCAACACCCGCTTAGTGGGTAAGTTTCCAATACCTCTAGCATTCCAGAATAGGATGGGGAGAATCATGACGACATACTGCCAGAGGGATCGGCCCCATCTTTCCGCTGAGCTCTGGTGCGGACGCCAACGATCAGCAAAGAACCTTCCGTAGTTGTGATAATAGCATTTGGCATGAAAATATTCTCATGATTGGCTAGATCAGCTGCCTTTTGCAACAACAATTGCATCGGATGTGTTTGGAGAGTATCTGGAATTCTGGTAACATCGCCCGCCGCCAGCATGGTTGTAGTCCCTGGGTAATAGCAGGACCATGCAGTTGGTGAATAGTGTCATGCAGTTGAGGAATAGTGTCATGCACATCATGCACTAGAACAGCCTGTGGGTGTGGGGACCCTGCGAAACTCTGATCCTCCCCATCAGGAAGGACTTTAGAAGTAATAGTGTAATTTGTGTCTTGCTCATTCCTGTGAATATTGTTAGACAGGTAAAGTCCCTGAACCTCTATCTCCGGGCCACTACTGTGGGTTTCTTGAGGTAGTGGAAAAGCCTCGGAATTAGTACGAGTTTGCAAAGCAGGCTGCTGGGAGATAATCATCTTTTCTTTTGGGCGCCAGACTGTTGTGTTGGTGAAGGCTTCCTCCCTCGTGAGTGGCCCCATGCGGGACCCAGGTACATCATTGTTATCAACCACAATATGCTTCCCCTTCTTCTTTCGAAGGCAATCTGCTTCAAGGTGACCAAGTTTATGGCAGAACTGGCACAAAGGGGGCACCTTATGATAGTTTATCTTCTGCCAAAACTCGTCACCGCCGCATCCAATCCACACGCGCTCAGGCCTGGGTTTTGAGATGTCAAGCTCAACACAGACTAAGGCTTCCTGGGTATGTGTTAGGGCTAGAGTGGCATCATGTATACGTAAAATGGGTCCCAGGTTCGCAGCAATGGAAGTAACAAAATCTTTATAATAAAAATTTACCAAGAGCATGCGAAAGCCCACCCAGATGGGAAGAACAGTAGGATCCGCATTAAAATCAAAGTGAGGATCCCATCTGAAAAAACGGTAAAGCAAGCCCTTGATGTAGAGGCTTCGACGCATGAAAACCTTGAGAAAGTCTGCTTCGTTATCAAAATGAAGTAGAAGATGCCGCGGGTTAAGAAGACTAACAATAAAATCCGAGGTCAGAGAAAGCCTCTGCTGCAAACAGGTCTTTAACTCTGGGATTGGCCATCGGCCATAGGAGCATCACGCGATGATGGCCCACTTTAGGGGCAGAGTAGACAGGTTTACCTCTTCAGGTGAAAAATAAACTGCCGGCTCCCCAGAGTCTGTGTAACCAGGCGCTTTAACACCTAAGTTGATGGCCGGTGGTGGATGAGTTGTCGCGATGATCTCAGCATAGGACCGACGTGAACCACCCGCTGCAACAGGGGTTTTCGTTGGAGCGATGTCCCCACCGAGCGCCCCTGGAGGGAGCGCCCGTGGAGAAGACGACATGCACATGCCTTCTCTCTCTCTCTCTCTCTCTCTCTCTCTTTCTCCGTCACATCCGTCGTACGCAAAAGCTCTCAACGCAAGAATACGTCTAAAGCCAACACAATGAGAGATTACACATACTGCATTTTAATTTTTTTTTAATTTTTTCGATCAAAAGTTAACCACTAGGTCACAACCGGGTCGACCGGAGACCAAAACAGTGAAACATGGTGAGGAAATCCTCCGACGAGAAGCATTGATATTGTCAGGGGGTGGTATGGCCACTGTGTTGTAGGTGCAGTGCCGAAGCATTTCTTCTAGCTGCTCTGTGGTGATTTCCTTACCTTTATAACACAAGGAGAGCTCGTCAGGGATCACGAGTCTTTCGCTGTTCTTGAGCTTTTGGATCATCTCTTAGACCCAATTTCTGAGGCGGGCTCATTTCTGCATCTCTTCCCACGGGATGTAGCTATCGAGTGGTAGAGCCCTGGTAGGACGAGGAGGAACGTATTCCTCCAGGTCATCATTGAGCCGCTGAAGCCTTTGTAGAGGCATTGGTTCGGCTGGAAATTGCAGGGCGGCTGCTTGGTCAGCTTGTTTCTTGAGCCGCCTTCTAAAGTTCTTCCTCCTATTTTTATCTTGTCTCTTCATGATAGCCGTCTCCAAGGGAGTAGGAGGGAGAGGTGCTGGAGCCGGAGTCGACAAATCCTGATAAGGATATCTCCGAGCTGATGCCTTAGCAGGGCGAGGTCGATGACTCTTTCTCGCCCGGGTTTCAATCCAGGCACCTTCCACTTGTTGTATCTGGAAGGTGGCGTTGATCGCCTGCTTGATCACCTCGAGCGGCAATTCTTGGTACGTCGGAATACTGGGGCTGGCGTCCGAAGACGTGTGCACGGTTTGATGCCTTACCCGTGGTGGCAGCGGGAGCCTACAAGGAGTCGGTAGGCTAGTGCTGGCATCCAAAGACATATGCGCTTTGATGCCTTAGCCACGGTGGCGATGGCTTCTGTTGAGAGGCAGACAGAGAGATGCACTGGTCGTCCCGCTCCTTAGCCCTGCCTTTGTAACCATGTTGAGAGGTAGGCCTAGTGGCGATTGACGGTGTTGCAAGATGTTGTGGCTCTGCACAGTTATCCCGGCTCTGCGGGATGCAGGAGCCTTGTGGTGGTGGGCCCACCACTCGAATCGAAGCCGCTGAAGACTCTGAAGATGTCTTCTTTGTACTTCGGATTGTGTCAACAGGTAGGTGGGGAGGACCCGATGGCCCCTCCGCTGAGGAGGTGCACCGAGGCTGAGGCGAGGCCTCACCTTGCTTTTGCTTTCCCTTCCTATCCACAGCTGTCGGTGGCGGAGGTAGGACGGGAGGAGGATGAGAAAGAGCTGAGGAGCCCATCATCATCTCGACCACCAGAACATCCTCTCGGCCGAGAAGGACCTGGAGGAGCCTGGCAGTGTCTTCTTCAGGAAAAGGGAGAGACTTTAGCTCCCGCCAAGACCGCCATTGCACAGCCGATACGGCTGGGGTTGGCTGGCTGGGTGCTGATGTCTGAGAGCCCGAAGGGGCCAGAGGAGCAGGGGCATGAATGATGTTGATCGAGAAGTTGGTCGGCCCCGTCTCTTGACTGGTATCCCGCTCTCTACGCCTTCGCAACCGCTCGAGCGCTTCTTGATTGTCGGTCTGGAACTCGAGCCATTCTGGAGGATGCTAGTAAGGCAGCCCGTGCCCATTTTCTTGAGGAGAGTCTGGCCGCTCTGGCGCATCCCTGGCAATGCGCAGGGTCTCTTCGACAGCTTGCCGAAGCCTGATGAGCGACATGGAGTTTCCTTCTGCATCGATCTGCTCTCATTGGATATGTTCCTAGATGAGGTATTGAACTTCCTCACATGACTCGATCGGGTGGCAGATTCTGGCGTGGAAGGGGTAGTACTGGGGGTGACAACAATCCCGATGGGTGTAGTCAGCAGGCGAGTCGCGGGGCATGATTTGCCCAGTCTCGACGAGGATATCAAAGAGTCGTCGAGTTCTCTCCCTGGGGAAGGAGAGGGGTCTCTGATCATGCCAAGGCCTCCACCCTGGATACCAGATCGAACGTTCCCTTTGATTGGCGCTGGGCTCCTCGGACTTGTCATCAGAAAGAGAGAACGCGGCCATCATGTGGATGACATTGGCCGAGGGGTGAGCCACGCGTGCTGCCTTAGTTGGCCTGGCCCACGTGTGTGGTTGCGGGGCATCGACGAGACCGCTCTTCATTTTGACAAGATCGTCTTAGATCAGCTTCTGCACCTGAGTCTTGAAGACGTAGCGATCTTTAATTGAGTGACCCAGCATGCGATGATACAGGCAGTAACTGGGATCGTCGGTCTTCAGGGCCTCGTCCGGCTTGCAGATTTCTGGCAGTTCGACGATCTTCTGGGCCATGCAGAGGTCGAAGAGCATCTTCGTGTGTTCCTTCTTAAAGGAGAAGGGTGTCTTCATGCGCTCCGAGAAGGAAGGAGCAGCCGGCTTGTCCGCTGCCTTTTTGTTGGAGCCACTGGACTCGGCCCCTTTACTGGCCTTGGTGGAAGGGGTGAATTCTATGATATTCACCTCCTTACCGGGCTGGCGTTCTCGCGCTTGTTTACCCTTTGCTGCAGTATAGCTCGGGTTATCGGCGAAGAACATCTCTATCTCGGCGACTGCCGAATTGAGCTGGTCGAAGCCTTTGATATTGGTGCCGAGAAGCTTTTTGCTGACCTCGGCCGCCAGACCTCGACGACATATGGTGATGGCGTCCTCTTGAACGGGCGGATTAACACACCTCATGCTGAGGTCTCGCCATTTTTTGATGAAGTCAAGGACACTCTCTGATGTGACACACCCTTGGACTTTAGCAGGCAAGCACAATCGCATTCAAAACGGGCCAAGTTGGGCCACCGCTTTATCGTCACTCACCCAAGCCCGGGGTGACTTGGCAATGCCAAGGTGAGGATGTGGGGTTGGGCCCTTCCTGGTAGAGGGCCAGCAAGGCCAAGACTTGATTCCCAATGGGTGGGGATGCCCAAATCAAGGGGGCCGACAAAGTGCCAAAGGCACCGGTTGCAATTTTCCCACGGTGATCACTCAAGTTTATGGGGCTTGAGGATCGGGCTCTCATTCGCATAACCAGTGGAAGTAAGAACTAATATTGAAAGACAAGCACTAAGTGGAGTGAAGGTTTGAGCACTTACTCGACCGGTTTAAAGAAACCGGTCCCGGTTGGAGACGAGGGCGAGCGGGGAGGCGAGTGGATCCCCACACGCCGCGGCGGTGTCGCTTGACCTGCCCAAATAAATTACACCACTACACCTCTCACAGGAGGGGGATCTTGGGGTGGGGGTTAATGGAATTACAAACAATACTACCTCCATGCAGAGAGGGGCCTTCAGCCGGCCAAGCGGGGCGGGGAAATTAGAGAGAAAAGGGTTGATTAAGAGACGGCACCGAATCTGCCTGCTGTCTGCGAACAGGGACAGGTAGTCACTGTGGATGCTGTATAACCCGCTCAGGAAATTTGCTGATGGCAAGACCGGCAGCGAAATCTTCGTAACAAGAAGGGGAATGCCTCAGAATTTCTTTAATTTCTTCTGGCACCGCTGCTGACCGGGACGGTGGTTTGAACAGGGCTTCAGATTCTCGGACCGTCAGCTGCAGATTTCTAACAGCAGGATGCAGAGAGTGTCCCGGCCGCTCCCGACCTCGGAATCAAGCGCCGTTGGAGTCGTTGGAATCGTGAACGAGTCCTCTTCGCAGAAAAACTGATAGGGAAGCCAACCGAGGTCGGAGAAGACTAGGGGATGCAGAACAGTGGTGGCAGGTCGATGCAGACTTGTAGCTGGCAGAGTGATGGAGCTGAGGGAGAAAATTTGTAACTCCTGCCACAGGATGCCGAACGGAGTTCTGCCTCTTGATTCTGAACGTAGACAGGACGAAGAAGAACTTTGTAGAAGAGCTTGAGGGCTGATTCCTCCGAGGTTTGTCGTGGCAGAGCTTCTAACCCGGTTCAGGTCCTCAGCCAGGGCAGAACTGCGCAGCTGAGGGAGAATGGACCTCCTGGACGACTCAGAGATCGGAAGAAGATGAAACCACTTCGGTTGCGAAGGCGACTGGTAGACGCTTCCGACGATGGCTCTTGGATCTTCAAACTCGTCCGGAGGAGGTCGTGGTCGCCGCTGCAAGCTGCTGGTTCATCTGTAACTTCTGGACTGCAAGCAGCAACCAAGGGACAGCTTCCAATGCCTTGATAGAAGAAGGAGAATGGGGTATAGGGTGAAGGGGAGGTGGATGAAGGGTGAGAGGGGGAGTTGTGGGAGGTGTGGAGGGGGTCTAATGGTGGTGGGGAGATGGAGGAAGAGGGGGAGGTCGCAGGTTTCAGCTGGAGGTAAGGGGGAATGGGGATTGCTAGGAGGAGAAGAGAGGAGGGAGGTGGGGGCGACCAAGGCTAAAGGGTATAGAGATAGGGGCGGCCAAGGCTTGGAGGGAAGGGATTTCAAATTTGAAATGGCTTTGGAAGTTGGGTGATTGTGTGGGGAAGTGGGGATTGTGTTGGAAGGGGGGGAGATTGTGTTGGAAGGGTAAAGATTCACCTTGGGACAAGGGGGGTGGAGTAATGGGGCTATGGGAAGTGGAGTGGCCTTAATGGAGGTGGTTGGGGGTTGGAGGTGGTTGGGAGGAGGGAGGAGAGAGGAATGGGGCGAACCCCTTAGTGGGAGGAGAGAGAAAGAGGGATAGAGAGAGAGTAGGGTGGGGAATCACTCCCCTAGGGCTTCACACCCAACTATAGGATTCACTCCTCTAGAACTAAATTTGAACACTCAAATGGAAATCTTTTGTATTGATTCATTCATTCATTACCTCCAAATGAAGGAAATGGGGCCCTATATATAGGAAACCCACATTTTACAATAAGTCCCTGACAAAAGACTCAATAGCAAATAACCGAAGGGGTAGGGGGTGCTCATGGGCCAAGCCCGAAGAATTAGGCCCAATAGCACATTACACAATCTAATGACACTCAATACTTAGGAAAATAAATGCAAGACCTAGGGACATGACTCAAATAAACTGAAAATTACATCAAATGACTCAAGTAAATAGCACAAAAGGGATAATTGGGCCTTTATAGAGAGAGGCCCGAACTCAAACGATGCCGGAATGTGAAGAAGACCCTAGCCAAAGGGAGTTGTGGATGATGCCTCCATCAAATCTCCTGGGCTGTGAAGAGCTCGACTCCGTCGAGTAGGGGTCCATCCGGCTGTGGTACTGCTCGAGGAGGTCTGGATCCAACCGCTGGAGATCCTCCCGACTCACCCAAGAATCCTCCGAAGGAGGCCTGATCCTTCCACCTGACGAGATAGCGCTCATATACCTTGCTCCGAGTGGTAGTGACTTGTACATCCAATATTTGTTCAATTTGTTCACGCTGGGCTCTTTTGGTTGGTGGTCTCTCCTCACGGGTGGGTGCTCTCTCAAAGGAAGAAGTAGGCTCAATCTCCTCACTAGGTACCACCGTGGGTCCCTTATATGGCACTAGGTCGGCGACATTGAATGTGGGACTTATTCCATACTCCTCAGGGAGATCTAACTCGTAGGCATTTGCACCAATGCGCCTCAAGACCTGGAAGGGACCAGCCCCACGTGGCCTCAGTTTAGAGTTGGCTCCCGGGGAGAGCCTCTCCGTCCTTACCATCACAAAGTCACCCACATGGTACTCTTGGTGTCGCCGATGAGAGTCGGCCAGCCTTTTATAAGCCTCATTCTTTTTGCTGATGTGCTTGCGAATTTCTTCATGCAATTCTCTAATATGTTGTGCAAAAGACTCGGCTGAAATGGACACTCTAGCATGCTGGGGAAGGGGAATGAGATCGGAAGGCTTTCTTGGCTTGTACCCATGCACGGCTTCAAATGGACTCATCCCTATGGACTTATTGATGGAATTGTTATATGCAAATTCGGCCTAGGGTAAGATGAGATCCCAATTTCCGGGGCGATCCTCAACAAGACACCTAAGAAGGTTCCCTAGACTCCGATTGACAACTTCGGTTTGGCCATCTGTTTGGGGGTGGTAGGCAGTGGAGAATTTGAGGAGGGTACCCATCATGTGCCAAAGAGTTTTCAAAAGTAGCTAGTGAATTTGACATCCCTATCGGAGACTATGGTCTTAGGTAGCCCGTGGAGACGGACAACCTCATCAAAGAACAATCGGGCCACATGGGAGGCATCGGAGGTTTTGGAGCATGGGATGAAATGGGCCATTTTGGAAAATCTATCAACCACCACATAGATGAGTCATGCCTTCTTTGAGTCTTGGGTAATCCTAGCACAAAGTCCATGCTTAAGTCTTGCCATGGTCGGTCGGGGATGGGGAGTGGGGTATATAGGCCGGTGTTTTGTTTCACTTGTTTGGCCGAGGCACATGTTCGGCATTGACCCACAACCTTGCCTACATCTCTCTTGAGACTAGGCCAATAAAACTGACCCTCAACTAGGGCAATGGTTTTGTGGACTCCAAAATGACCAGCTAACCCTCCCGCATGTAATTCCCAAACAAGAAGTCTCGGAGTGAGGTCCGTGGAATGCAAAGCTTGGGTCCCTTGAAGAGGAACCCATCCTCTAAGACAAATCCCTCATGTTCCTTGCTAGAAGGGGTGGTCAAGGTGGTATAGATGTGCCCAAAATCGGGGCAGCTAGGGTACTCATCCTTGATCCTATCAAATCCGATCACTTCCACTTGGATAGTGGAGAGCAAGGAAACTTTCCTACTAAGGGCATCCGCCGCTCGATTCTCACTCCCGGCCTTGTGTTTGATGACAAAAGTGTAGGATTGGATGAACTCAACCCATCGGGCATGTCGAGCATTTAGCTTTTGTTGGGAGTTGAGGTATTTGAGGGCCTCATGGTCAGAAAAGATGACAAACTCCTTGGGCAACAAGTAGTGCCTCCAATGTCGGAGGGACTGAACCACGGCATAGAACTCCTTGTCATAAGTGGAGTATCTTGTCCTAGCTTCACAAAGCTTCTCACTAAAGAAGGCTACCGGGTGTCCCTCTTGACTAAGAATCCCTCATATCCCTATCCCGGATGCATCACATGTGACTTCAAAGACTTTAGAGAAATCGGGAAGGCATAGGACCGAGGCTTGGGTCAACTTCTCCTTAAGTTCTTGGAAGGCTTTAGAGGCTGATTTGGTCCATACAAAAGTCCCCTTCTTGAGACAATCGGTGATTGGGCCAGTGATAGTGCTAAACCCTCGAATAAACCTCCTATAGAATGTAGCCAATCCATGGAAACTTCGGACCTCATGAAGGGTGTGGGGTTCGGCCAATCCATGATAGCTTGGACCTTGTCGGGGTCCATGGAGAAGCCTTTGGTGGATACCACAAATCCTAGGAAGGTGAGGGATGTGGTCATGAAGTGGCATTTTCCTAAGTTGGCAAATAGGCTCTCTTGACGAAGGATGGTACAAACTTGCTTAAGGTGATCAAGGTGGGCTTCTTGGGATTGACTATAGATGAGTATATCATCAAAATAGACCACTAGAAAGATCCAATGAAAGGCCTAAGGACCTCCGTCATAAGACGCATGAAAGTACTTGGGGCATTTGAAAGCCCAAAAGGCATGACTAACCATTCAAAGAGACCATCTTTGGTTTTGAAAGCCGTTTTCCACTCATCCCTGGGCCTTATCCTAACTTGGTGATAGCCACTCTTAAGGTCAATTTTGAGAAAATTGTGGCTCCGGCTAACATATCAAGCATGTCATCAAGCCTAGGGATGGGAAACCTATACTTGACGGTGATTTTGTTAATGGCCCTACTATCCACACACATTCGCCATGACCCATCCTTCTTGGGAGTTAGAAGGGCCGGGACGGCACATGGGCTTTTGCTAATGCGAATGAAGCCCTTCCTAATGAGTTCCTCTATTTGCCTCGAAGTTCGGCATGTTCCGTGGGATTGAGGCAATAATGAGGAAGGTTTGGGAGAGTGGCCCCCGGGACTAGATCAATCGCATGTTGCACATCCCGCATGGGAGGGAGTTGGTCCGGGAGCTCTGTTGGGAACACATCATGGAATTCTTCTAGGAGTTGTTGGATTTCTATGGGATGTGGATTGGTGGGAGTGGGCTCTCCTAGGCAAATGACCACCGCACATAGTGGTACTCCTTGAGCTATCTCCTCTTCAAGTTCTTTCCTAGTGATGAGATGAAGACCCTTGGTCAACCCCGATGTCCCACTTTGTTTGGGAGTTTGGGTAGGGGATGGAGTTGGAGGGGTGGAGTTCCCCGAGACTTGTATGGTGGTGGGGTGTTGTCTTGAGGGGAGTGTCCCTCTTGGTCATGGGACGAGGTGGGGAGGGGTTAAGACGGATAGTCTTACCCTCATGTTCAAAGTGCATTTGTTGCTCCTACCCAAGATGGTGGCATCTACATCATAAAGCCAAGGTCTTCCTAGTAGGATGCTACCTACTTCCATGGGTATGATGTCACACCATATTTGACCATGGTATGAAGAGAAGGTGAGGGGCACAAGACATTGAGTGTTGACCGGGATGGAGTTGTTGTTGATCCATGAGACCCGGTATGGATTTGGGTGGGGAGTAATAGTAAGCCCAAGAAGCTTAACGGTATCGGGGGATACGGCATTGACACAACTCCCACTATCCAAGATCACTTTCCTTACATGGCTCCCTATCTTGACAAAGGTGTGAAAGATTGAAGTTCGGCGCCAATCCTCTTCTTGGGGTTTGGTGAGGGTGCACCTAATCACTCCTAGATGGGAGTTGGTAGATGGAGTGGTGTGATCTAGACCCGACTCTAGGTATTGGGCCTCATACTCTTCTTCCCAATCTAGGGAGGCTTCATGATCCTCAACAACACTCTCAAGTTCTTTTTGGGGTGGGGGAGCTTCTTCCTCAATAAGCAAGCTAGATAATCCCTTGGATGGACATTGCCCCGCAAAGTGGCCAAACCCTTGACACCTAAAGCATTGTTGACGTCCGCTACCCGAAGTAGTTCCTACATTTGGGCCTTTGGGAATGTCTTCCCTCCGTGGGAGGGGGTGACTAGGGGTGGGTTTGTTTGGAGTGATGGTGGGAGGAGGGTTGTAAGGCCTTAATGGGGTGTTCCCACTTGGATTATGGGCTTTCATGGGAGTGGCCGGAATGGGCCGTGGTCCCATGTTTTTGGGATCGACCGGTCGGGGAGTAGCAAATCGAGGGATCCTAGAAAATCTTTCTACATCCCTAGCTATTTGATAAGCTATCTCAAGGTTATCAACATCTCTCATGAAAAGCTCTCTTTTGATGTGACTTTGAAGCCCATTCCTAAAGCGGGACAAGGTAACGGCCGGGTCCTCATGAACTCCACACTTCAAAAGATAGGAGTCAAACTTCTCAATGTATTCAACCACGGTCTTCCCTTCTTGGGTGATGCTTTGCCATTCATCTAAGAGCATTTGATGGTAGGATTGGGGAAGGTATTTGTTCCTAAGTTGGTTCTTCATACCCTCCCAAGTATCAATAGGCTCTCCCCGCCTAATCCTTCTTAGACCCTCTTGGTTTAATCAATAAGTTTTGGCTAACTTGATGAGATGCATTTTGGCCAACCTTACCCTCCTTTGGTCGGACATAGGGTACCATTCAAAGTATTGGTCCATGGCGGTCTCCCACTCTAAGTAGACACTTGGTTCATGGGAACCATCAAAGTTTGGGGCCTCTAACTTAATCATCCTTAAGAGAGGGTCATCCGGGTCGTCCCGTCGACGCCTTTCATGAATGGGATGGTGTCGGGGTCTCTCATGGTCATGGTAAGGGTCATGATCCAAGTCTTCCCTATAAATTTTAGCATGTGGATGATAGGCTCTTGGTCCATGGTTCCTAAGATGGAACTCATCCCTATAAGGCTCAATGTATGGAGGGTGGACTCTTGGGTCATTGTTCCTTGGGTGGAACTCATTCCTATGCAACTCACCATGTGGTGGTTGAACTCTTGGCTCATTATTCTTGGATGAGGGTCTTCCCTAGGAGGCTCAACATGTGGAAGGTGGACTCTAGGTTCATTGTTCCTTGGGTGGAACTCATGCTCTTCAAGCCGAGCAATTCGAGTGGTAAGGGACTCAAGTTGGGCAAGAATGTTAGCAAGGGCAACATCTACCCTATTCATTTGGCCTTGGGGTTCCTCCCTAAGAGCATCTTGATTGAGTTGAGGATTGGGATCCATGGGTGGAATTGAAGATGACGGATCGGGTCGGTAACTAGCACCACTACGGGTGGACATGCAAGACAAGGGGCAAATGAGGTTAGACACACAATGCAAAGGTCCTAGGACTTAGACTTGATAGAGACAAGTCAATGACTTGCTCTGATACCAATTGATGTGACACACCCTTGGACTTTAGCAAGCAAGCACAATCGCATTCAAAACGGGCCAAGTTGGGCCACCGCTCTATCGTCACTCACCCAAGCCCGGGGTGACTTGGCAATGCCAAGGTGAGGATGTAGGGGTTGGGCCCTTGCTGGTAGAGGGCCAGCAAGGCCAAGACTTGATTCCCAATGGGTGGGGATGCCCAAATCAAGGGGGCCGACAAAGTGCCAAAGGCACCGGTTGCAATTTTCCCACGGTGATCACTCAAGTTTATGGGGCTTGAGGATCGGGCTCTCATTCGCATAACCAGCAGAAGTAAGAACTAATATTGAAAGACAAGCACTAAGTGGAGTGAAGGTTTGAGCACTTACTCGACCGGTTTGAAGAAATAGGTCCCGGTTGGAGACGAGGGCGAGCGGGGAGGCGAGTGGATCCCCACACGCCGCGGCGGTGTCGCTTGACCTGCCCAAACAAATTACACCACTACACCTCTCGCAGGAGGGGGATCTTGGGGTGGGGGTTAATGGAATTACAAACAATACTACCTCCACGCAGGGAGGGGCCTTCAGCCGGCCAAGCGGGGCGGGAAAATTAGAGAGAAAAGGGTTGATTAAGAGAAGGCACCGAATCTGCCTGCTGTCTACGAACAGGGACAGGTAGTCGCTGTGGATACTGTACCCGCTCAGGAAATTTGCTGATGGCGAGACCGGCGGCAAAATCTTCGTAACAGGAAGGGGAATGCCTCAGAATTTATTTAATTTCTTCTGGCACCACTACTGACCGGGACGGTGGTTTGAACAGGGCTTCAGATTCTCGGACCGTCAGCTGTGGATTTCTAACAGAAGGATGCAGAGAGTGTTCTGGCAGCTCCTGACCTCGGAATCAAGCGCCGTTGGAGTCGTTGGAATCGTGAACGAGTCCTCTTCGCAGCAAAACTGACAAGGAAGCTAACCAAGGTCGGAGAAGACTAGGGCATGCAGAACAGTAGTGGCAGGTCGATGCAGACTTGTAGCTGGCAGAGTGATGGAGCTGAGGGAGAAAATTTGTAACTCCTGCCACAGGATGCCGAACGGAGTTCCGCCTCTTGATTCTGAATGTAGACAGGACGAAAAAGAACTTTGTAGAAGAGCTTGAGGGCTGATTCCTCTGAGGTTTGTCGTGGCAGAGCTTCTAACCCGATTCAGGTCCTCAGCCGGGGCAGAACTGCGCCGCTGAGGGAGAATGGACCTCCTGGACGACTCAGAGATCGGAAGAAGATGAAACCACTTCGGTTGCGAAGGCGACTGGTAGACGCTTCCGACGATGGCTCTTGATCTTCAAACTCGTCCGGAGGAGGTCGTGGTGGCCGCTGCAAGATGCTGGTTCATCTACAACTTCTGGACTGCAAGCAGCAACCAAGGGACAGCTTCCAATGCCTTGATAGAAGAAGGAGAATGGGGTATAGGGTGAAGGGGAGGTGGATGAAGGGTGAGAGGAGGGGTTGTAGGAGGTGTGAAGGGGGTCTAATGGTGGTGGGAGATGGAGGAAGAGGGGGAGGTCGCAGGTTTCAGCTGGAGGTAAGGGGGAATGGGGATTGCTAGGAGGAGAAGAGAGGAGGGAGGTGGGGGCGACCAAGGCTAAAGGGTATAGAGATAGGGGCGGCCAAGGCTTGGAGGGAAGGGATTTCAAATTTGAAATGGCTTTGGAAGTTGGGTGATTGTGTGGGGAAGTGGGGGATTATGTTGGAAGGGGGGGAGATTGTGTTGGAAGGGTAAAGATTCCACCTTGGGACAAGGGGGGTGGAGTAATGGGGCTATGGGAAGTGGAGTGGCCTTAATGGAGGTGGTTGGGGGTTGGAGGTGGTTGGGAGGAGGGAGGAGAGAGGAATGGGGCGAACCCTTAGTGGGAGGAGAGAGAAAGAGGGATAGAGAGAGAGTAGGGTGGGGAATCACTCCCCTAGGGCTTCACACCCAACTATAGGATTCACTCCTCTAGAACTAAATTTGAACACTCAAATGGAAATCTTTTGTATTGATTCATTCATTCATTACCTCCAAATGAAGGAAATGGGGCCCTATATATAGGAAACCCACATTTTACAATAAGTCCCTGACAAAAAGACTCAATAGCAAATAACCGAAGGGGTTGGGGGTGCTCATGGGCCAAGCCGAAGAATTAGGCCCAATAGCACATTACACAATCTAATGACACTCAATACTTAAGAAAATAAATGCAAGACCTAGGGACATGACTCAAATAAACTGAAAATTACATCAAATGACTCAAGTAAATAGCACAAAAGGGATAATTGGGCCTTTATAGAGAGAGGCCCGAACTCAAACGATGCCGGAATGTGAAGAAGACCCTAGCCAAAGGGAGTTGTGGATGATGCCTCCATCACTCTCGCCCTTTTTCTGCCGAAGAGAATAGAATTCAACTAAGGAGACTTTTCGCTCGGCCGTTTGAAAGCGGTCAAGGAACTTCTTCTGGAGATCGGCCTAGTCGACGATTGAGTCATGCTTCAGGCGGGAGTACCGTTGAAAGGCCGTTCCCGTGAGGGAAGTGGCGAAGTAGCGGAGGAGGTATGATTCGTCCAACGCTAGCTCGCCCATGGCCGTAACATAGTAGGCCAAGTGTTCATGTGGCGACCCCTGCCCGTCGAACTTTTGCAGCTTCGGGGGCTTGGCGTATTCTGGAGGGAACTTTTTCAGCTGGTGGTGAAGCGGGTAGGGCACACTGTAGAGATATACCGTGACAGCCCTTTCAACATACTGGGCGAGCTTTGTCTCGATGATGCGCTCGATCATCTGGCATTGCGCCAGGAGATTTTTTGACATTGGCGTGTTGGAGGCTCGTGGCTGAGCCTCAACCGGGAGCGTGCCAAACCCAGTTGCTAACGGGGTTCAGGAAATCACCGCTGAGGTGTTGGCAGCATCGCAGGCCGCCGGGGGTACCGGTGCCTCGGACTGAGGCCTACCAAGTTGTTGCGGATGAAGGTCTCGCTCTTGGAGGAGGTCCTACAGGAGGGCCTTCAGATGCTGGTTCACCTTCATGAGAGTGTCGAGAGTCACCTCTTGAACCTCATTCATAGGAGGGTCATTGTTGACCGGCTCTACATTGATAGGAGGGGCGTGATCTTCCACCGGGACCTCTTCCGGGCGTTCCGATGCCTGCGGTCCGAGATGCGATGCGGAAGGGGCTCACTCCCGATGTCAGCAGGAGGAGAACCCTGAATAGGTTGCTGGAGGGCCTGGGGGCGGACTCGCCTTTGCCTCCACCCGCTTGTGCGGGGGACATTGGACGACTAGGCATCGTCAGACTGTGCTATTGTAAGACCAGCCGCATTCCATCTGACGCCGCGTCTGAGTGCTCGCAGGGGGTTGGTGATCCCCGCCCTCTGAACAGCTTGAGCGTCTTCTGGGGTGACCCAGATTCTTCTCAAGTCAGGTTGCTGGTCTCCTTTGTCGTCGCCTTTCCGACGAGCTGTCTTGGGAGACCATGTGCCTAGCTGCGGCCATGTCGACACTTCGTCTGAGGAGTTGAGGAAGACTCCGCTCCAAGATGGTAGACTGAGAAGACATGGCCCGGAATGACCGGCAACATGAAGCCGTCGGTCCGAAGTGTCGGGATCGGCCCCCGGGGTAAGTAACCCATGCCGAGAGTCGATGGTTGGGTGACTCAGGTGTAAGCCTTCGCCCGCGCCGATAGGAGTGTCGTCGATGCTCTAGACGACGCTCTTGCACCGGGAGGTAACGCCGTCGGAGGTGCTGAAGTGACGACGCTCCTGGGTCGAGGGCCCGTGATAGGCGCTGGTGTAGTCCGGGCTCGGGTCGGAAGACCCGAGGGAGGTGCCGAGGAACGTTGCCCCCTGGGTAAAAGACCCACGGGGGGAGCCGGTTCAACTGGAGCTCGGGACTGGGGTCCCGAGTGCACTATCGGGAAGCCGCGAACTCGGGGCTGTGAGCCCGTGTCGAGTGTTGGCCTAGCCGAGATTCGGGGTCGGAAACCTGATGCAGATGCTGAGGAGCCGTAGACCCGGGGCTGAAAGCCCGTGTTGGGTGCTGGCTTAGCTGCAGCTCGGGGTTGAGGACTTGAGGAAAAGGCTGGGAAGCCGGGGACTCGGGACAGGGAGCCCGTGTTGGGTGCTGGCTTGGCTGCGGCTCGGGGTTGAGGACCCAAGGAAGAGGCTGGGATGGTGACCGAAGTCTGGGGCGCGGGGCCCGTGTTGGATATCAGACGAGGCTGGCCTCGGGAACTGATGTTCACCCGGGCCGGCATTGATCTAGGGGCCCTGTAGGGGCCTGTAGTGATAGTCCGGTGTCCGGCACTCGGGCGGGACACTGGCGCTAGGGTTGCGCATGGCGCACTCGCCACGGGTGCCACTGGAGGAACTGGAGTTGGCTGAGAAGCAGCCACAGGGATCACACCCAGGAAGTAGGGCGATCCGATAACCGGGGCAAAACTGCCGAAAGCGATCGGCGTCGCCAAGTAGCCCACCCGGGCATGGGTGGCAATGACGTTGGGGCCGTAGGTAACGGCCGCCATGGTTGCAAGAGAGCTGAGTGCTGCGAAGGCGACAGTCGCTGACAGTCGCCGAGAATGGTCCGACGATCGGAACGTGAACCAAAAGCTGCTGGAGAATGCGCACAAGTACCCTCCTCTGCCTCTCCTACAAGGATAGGGAAAGGGCACCGGGCTTCAGGGTTGGCACAGACTTTTCTTCAGTAAAAAGAAGGAAGGCGGGAGACATCCCACAGGGCGTGCCATCCTCTCTGTTGCGCGAGTTTTTATGCCGATTAATCGGTGTGAACAAAGGGATACATCAGTGAAGGAAAATACGGGAGTTTGATGTATCTCGGGTATCCTCCTTACGGGTGCATGCCTCTCACGGTGGTACCGGGCACTCTCCTTTCACGGAAAGTCGAAAAGGGTCGAATGGCACGTAAGTGTCGGGATAAAGGTTAACCGGACAGGGTGCTGGCGTGCCAGTCTATCTCTCGACAATCACTCATGGAACCAAGGTTTGACCAGGGAAGTGCCACCAGGGCGCGCCACGTGGGCTCCGGCGATCGGGCGACACGTGGAGAGAAGGGGTTCCATGGGTGCGAGTGGGTAGGTGATTGCGAGAATCGTGTACAGGACATTTTTCCCCACCGGCCGCAAGCAACCGGTGTTTATTTACATCGGATTGAATCCGAATACCTTCATTCCATGCTGAAGAAAAGTCTATATATATGTCTGAAGCCGTGGGTAGAGGGCTGGGGGCATTCAGCAACTATGGGTGCACGTTAAACTGAGGGGTGTTTACTGGGGGTAAGAGTGTCAGGCACAGATGCGAGTGGCATAGATAGAAGACTGGAGGCCGGGATGTGGGTGCGAGAGCACTCATCTAATCGGCGGTGTTGTGCTGAGACGTATATATTCTTTTACAGGACGGCCGTAATGGCCAAAGTACAACTGGCGCATGCCACGGGACAATTCAGACACGTGGGTCGGTCCCCGGGTCGATGCGTGATGAATGAATACTTATGTGTTTTACAGAGGGCTCCTCCCGTGACGTGGGCCATGGCTGCGTTGCCGAGTGAGGTGGCCTATGATTGGATAACTATGGGGATACATTGATCCTGTATCTGAGCGAGGGTCGGTCGCGACTTGAGTTGAGCGGTCGGACATGGCCTCGTGACTGCAGGTGAGCATAACGTCATGGCGCGCGTGTGGTTGCGACCGATGAGCGTGCGAACGGAAATCCCAGCATGAGGGGATGTCCGCTCATATCACGACGTCTCACATACGGTGGGTGTTGACTCGCGTGTGACGGTTACATACGGCGTGAGGGGAGTGCGAACGACATACCCCCAGCATATGAGACCGCCGAACAAGTCACCCACATAGAATTCTCCTTAGCTCCACGCTCGAAGTCTTGTGCTTGCCAGAGTGCGGATCCCTTGAGTTGCCTTGAATTGCTTTTGAATGCCTTGCCCCCTAGGGGGTTTTTATAGGGAAGATGAAGGGTCACAAGGGGGTTTACGCGGACCAGCTAAGGGGGGGTGAGCTGGTCCGTGTAAACCCAATGGAATAGTGCACTGGGTTACGGGCTGAGGGATAGGAGGGAAAGAGGTTTACGCGCACCAGCCAGGGGGCCTGGCCAGTCCGCCTAAACCCTCCATGGGGGGGGGGAGGGGTTTAGGCAGACCAGCCAAGGGGCCCTGGCTGGTCCGCCTAAACCCCCAAGGGTTTGGGCGGTCTGGATTTTTCTTTTTAAAAAAATATTCTTTTTTTGGTTGAATGGGGGTTTACGCGGACCAGCCAGGGGGTCCTGATTGGTCCGCCTAAACCCCCTCCCCAAGGGGGTTTAGGCCGGTTCGCAAGGAGAGAGAGGGGGGATGGTCCTTACCCTATTAAAATTGATTTTTGGACTTTTTCTTCCCAATTTGACTAATGACAAGTGGGTGAAGGCTATGTGGCGGCTTGTGGAGACTTGTGCGCGTTGACTTGAGGATGAACCCCCCGTGCTGTCGCTTTTTGCTTACACGTCCGCGCATCGACCCCTCAAACTGGTACGACACATGAAACGCATCGTAGGACTGTAATTGAGCGAACCGGATCTGAGTGGGGTCGTGGGACCACTGAGCTGGAGAGAGGCGCGCGGCCCCCAGGGAGTTCGCCCTCCCTGGGGCGCTCGGCCATGCCCCCGGGGTGAATTGGCCCCGGGCCGGCCGTAACCCCGGAGGATGGCCCCCGGGGGTCTTCTTGTGTTGCCTGGGGACGTCGTCTGATGGACTTTGACCTTCGGGAGGCTGACATGGTCCCGTGGGGCCGTTGTTCCTTGAGTCGGAGTAGCAGCTCGCAAGGTGTTCAGGTAAATGCCCGACACACCCCGGGTTGCCGAACGAGCCGTGTAAGTGGCCGACGGGCCTTGGATTTGGCCTAAGGCCAAGGGTAGAAGTCCGTAGGGGTTGGAAGGAGGCATTTTGGGCCCATGGGCCTTGTCTCGTGCTACGTGTCACATTGTACAGCGGGTTGGCAGGGTAGCCTCGGGTTGGCCCGAGAGCTAAGGTTGAGTGGCATATTGCCACGTGTCTGAGGGTCGGGGGTGGACCCGACTTGCTGGGGGGTCGTTGTAGGACCCAATTAGTGAGCTGGAGCCATGGGGTGGCCCGTGGGTTGGTGTAGAAGGGTTGAAATATACGCGCCCACAAGGTGTTCAGAAAAATGTCGAACACACGTGTGTGAGCCGTATGTACGTGCTGCGGGCCTCCAAAGCCTGTGGTTGACTTGCTCGGGTCTCCCTTTGACCTTGGAGGGTTGAATGAAGAGTCTTAGAATGGGCCCGCGACTCTTTTGCTGGATGCCACGTGGCGTGGCTTTACGACGGGGCATCCCCGGGTGGTCCCGGGCGGTCATATAGAACGCGGGCAAAGCCCGTATGAGAGCGGCCGGGATGGACCCCGAACACTTGCTTGTGCCTCCTGTTGACAATGAAAATATTCCTAATATTTCCTGACTTCTGCTTTTGCAGGTCTTATGTTCTGATCGGGTGCTCCTGTGCCGACAGAGAAGAAAAGAAAGAAAGAAAGAATGGCGGAAGCCGAACAAAAGATGAGACCAAAAAGAAGAAGAAAAGACAAGATGCTCAGCTCCAACAGACTGCCGCTAAAGCAAGACCCGGGAGCTCGGGAGAGTATTCAGGATCATCCCCGAAGAAGCAACCAAAAAGCTACAAATACAAGTGAAGCCGGCCCGGCATCACAAATTATGGTACCAAAGGCCATGTGAGCGGAAGACCCGCGTGCTCGAGCCAAATACACACGAAGTTTCGATTAAGGCCATTCATCATATCGAGAGCTTCGTCAATGCCCCGTCAAGGTTTTCCAAGGATAGTGGCGAGAGGACGAGTCAACGGGGGCTTCCGGAACCATCCCCGGACCCATCGGCTGACCCGCGCCGAGCAAGCAAGCTAAAACGGCGCACGAAAGGTCATCGGCGCCCATTAAAACGGCGCCACCTAATCCGACGCGCCAAAAACCAATTGTGGAACACCTCCCCCGGCGCCACCAATTCCGGCGCGTAAAAGCTTGGCAGAAGCTCCTTCCCCGGTGCCATGTTCACCGGCGCGCCCCTCCGTGGCACCGGATTAACTGGTTGCTATAAAGCAACACTTGTTCGACCAACAAAAAAGAGGAAGAGGAAAAGGAAAATAGAAGAGAGCCAATACGAAGGGAGAGAGACTGTTCGTTCGAGAGAGAGAATAGCCTTGGGGGAGAAGAAGGGTTTCCACTGAGGGTTCTCACCGTTGTCTTCCTCATCTGCTCGTCTGAATATCTCCGAAGCCGGAGAAGAGAAACCTGTGGTCCGATACTCTGTTCTGGAGAGCGGGTTTAGGTGGGTTTCCGTGGTTTTCCTCCCTTCGATTCCCCCTTTTTCTTTGTTTCCTTCTCCTGATATAATGTATGTGAAAGGGG
Source organism: Amorphophallus konjac (assembly GCA_022559845.1). Classification (NCBI taxonomy): domain Eukaryota; kingdom Viridiplantae; phylum Streptophyta; class Magnoliopsida; order Alismatales; family Araceae; genus Amorphophallus; species Amorphophallus konjac. Next base: position 114,875,149 of record CM040121.1, read on the forward strand.
GGATGGGCGATGATACGAGCCTGGCCTCCCCCCCTTACCATTATCGTTGCTCCTTCTCTTCACTTGCAACGTTTTTATTCTATTAATGTAAACGACGGCCGAGCGACAACACTGGCTCCGGAACATATGCTGTGTACATCTACCTATCGTTCATTGAATGAATGGAATGAGATTGTGCCTGGTGCCGTATCTATCTTTCATGCTCTCTCTAATTTCCTCTCAAATGCGCATTTAGTGGTTTCCCGGCGTGCATAGTTCTCGGATCCGTTTTCCCTGACGCTGGATATGCCCCTGGGGTACATGAACCGTTCTCCCCCCTCCCCGAGGTTTCTCTCTCTATTCCAATGCAATGGTCGAGCTCTGTACTACGTGTGCTACGAGTTTTGTGGTTGGAGACACACTTGTGTGCGTATCTCTGTCCACCCCTGTCTAGGGATCAAACCCTTCGCCATCCCTGTGCCCTTCCTCATAGGCCAGAGGGGAGGGGAAGATCGCTTCTAACATCCCCATTCATCCTGTGCCGAATCCCTGTTGGTTTTTTTTTTGCGAACATAATATACATATCCCTTCCCCAGATCTGTATGCTAATCATATAACATGTAAGTGTTAACTCATTCAACCCGCGGGTTTCACTATTCTAATATATGTCTAACAACTCGTTTGTTCACTTGTTGTCGAACGATGTCGTATGCCGCTCTTTCCACTCCGTTCGCATCTCAACATTCGGGAGTTTGCTCTGTAGCATTGCTCCAATACCCGGGGAGGGGAATATTTCCCCAATCTTCTACACTTGTCACTCGGTCGACAGGGGCTCATCCATTGATGATGAGTGTCCCTTCAAGCCATTGAGTGCACAGTAACGGGGCTAAGCCCTATAGTTCAAATCCACGGTCCTTAATGGACTTTGTGGTGGCCGTGGGTTGTGTGCCCCTCGTAGGCTGGCCCTCGGGGTTCCCTTCCCTCTATCGGTCGTCCCGATTTGAGCGTTGTGTCAACTCGGCTGCGTGCCCCTCGTAGGCTAGCCCTCGGGGTTTTCGCTCCCATAATGAGTCGCCTCATTCGTTCACTCTCACCCACGGACTTGGTGCCCCTAGCAGGCCGGACCTCGGGGTTTTCCTTTCCGTTTGGGTTTTGCCAGCCCCCGTTGCGCCACTCGGCCCTTAGGGGTTGCTCCGCTACGTGAGTATTCCCCGCTTCTCCCCGACAATCCTCCGGGATGGGGAGATGCTGCCGAAATTCTGGCTTGAACGAGTCTGACTTGGAACAATCGCCGCGCTCGAGTATGAACCTCGCGCGAGCCTATGACGCGGCTCCCGGATGCCCCGGGGCCGACCCGTTGAATAAATGACTTAAATAAACTTTTGAAGTTTCCTAAAGTGTTTTAATAAACCCAAGAAATAATGAATAAACCTCGGTTTCCATGAGATCGGGCTAAACCGGCACCGTTTGCATACGGCGCGCCTTAAAACGCCGCGCCCCTTCCCGGCGCGCCCCAAAGGGGTCACACCGTTTTAACCCCTCTTTCTATACCTACGATTCCCACGCCGTTTTAAGCCCTTTACCTACATTTTCTGGAGCCGTTTCAAGTATTTTAAGCCCTTTCTTTGCGCGCACTATGCCAGTTTCATTCCGAATCGCGCCGTTGTACCGTTCCGGTCCCCTCCCCGTTTCTGGGGTAATTTCCAATGTTAATAACAGAATGAAGTAAACCTCTTGATCAATAAATGGAATAAATCAGCTTGTCCAAGCTTGACCTAATCGTATTCGTATCTGATGGGGGCATCCCTCGCCCCTCCACTTTTTTTTGAGGCTCGGATTGCTCATCAGCGTGCGCCATTATGTTTGTCATAATTTTATGAGTCTAGTCATGTAATTTTTATATTTTATTTGAGTCATCATCATGTAATTTTCTCTTTATTTGAGTCATGTACCTAGGTTAGTAGGTTATCTACCAAAGTCTTGTGTCATTATGTTAGTTTGTTAGGCTATTGGGCCCAACTAATGGGCTAGGCCCAGGGGCGCCCCTCCCTTGGAGTGTTTGGTCAATAGTTGTTTAGTCAGGGTCATTTTGATCCTAGGAAAAGTCTAATGCCTATAAATAGGCCCCCACTCCTCTCATATGTAACAACTTTGGCATGAATATTGAAATCCAAAATTCCACATCCCTCTAGATCTCTCTCTCATTATCTCTCTCTTTCTCTCTCTCTCTCTCTTAGGGGTCCCCCCTCTCTCTCTCTCCCCTCACCCCAATTTCAAAATTTTCTCTCTCCTCCCCATTCACCTATCATTAAGACCCCTCCCCTTTCCCCATACACTCATTTAGCTCCCCCCCAACCCCAAGGTGGAATCCTCCAATCCTTGCTCCACCCTCCAACCACCAACTACCCTCTTCCCTTCCCCAAGCACCCTTCCCTCTCCCCCATACAACCCACCACTTCCCTAGGCCATTTGAATTCAAATCCACCTTCCCTCCACAGCCCTAGGGCACCCCCAAGACCCCACCCCTTGGCTAGGGTCGCCCCCCCCTCTCTCTCTCATCTCCACCATTCTCCCTTGCTCTTCTCCATCACCTCTCCCACCTCCATTGATAGATCCTCCAAGCAGCTGGCAACCTGCAGAAGACCACCTGCTTGCAGAGGCAACCCCAACAACATCCCGGAAAATCTGAAGGCCCAAGAGATACCGTTGGAAGCGTCTGCTTGTCCTCTTCGCAACGGCGGTGGTTTCATCTTTGTCCAAGCATGGTGCTGCCCGGGAGAGCCTTTCTCCCCCGACTGCGCGAATCTTCCCTGGTAGGAGGCCAGAGCCAGAGTGGAAGCTCTTCTGCGACAAACCTATTGGGAATCTGATCGAGAGTTCTTCAGAAAAAGTCTTCTACTTCAAGTCCTCTACCATTGTCAAGAAGCAGAGTTCAATTTGGAGACCGGACCAGAAAGTTATCAATTTTCTCTCCCGGTCGTGCGGTTCTGCTTCCACTCTATCTGCACCAACCCTCCTTCAGTGTTCAGAAGCCATCGGACTACTCCGACCTCATTTGGCATCCCTGTCAGTTCAACTTAGAAGTAGACCTGTGAACGGTTTCAAAGGCTCTGACGGAACCTGATTCTGAGCTCGGGAGCGTTCGTGGCACTCTCTGCTTCCTGCTGTTAGGAACCTGAAGCTGTCAGAACAGAGGACCTTCTTCCCTGTTCAAGCCCCTACCATGACCAGCAGAGGTACCAGAAGAAATCCATAAAATTTCGGTGTCTTCCCGATCCAGCTACGAAGATTTTCCCACTGGTTTTGTCTTCAGAAAAAATCCAAAGTGGCCGCAGCGTCTAGAGAAGCGACTGTCTGTCCAGAAGCGTAGACAGTGGGCAGAATCAACATCGGAGTCCAATTTCATCTTTCGTCGGTCTCACCCCCTCCCCACTTGGCCGGCTGAAGGCCCCTCCCTGTGTGGAGGTAGTTTTGGGTGTAATCTCAGTTAACCCCCACCCTAAGATCCCCCTCCTGTGAGAGGTGTAGTTCATGTATTAATTCAGGTCGCAAGTTTGAAGCTCTGTCGACGCGGCGTGCGGGTGCATACCCACGCCTCCCCGCTCGCCCCCGTCTCCGGCCGGAGTCGGCGTCTTCACGCCGGCTAGGTGAGCCTCGGTCCCTCTCTTGGTTGGTTTCAATTCATTGCTAGCATAGTATTATCGCCATTATTTCGTCGGACGGTGAATGCGAGCTCGGCCCTAAATTGCTAGTGCCGTGAGTGACCACCGCGGGCAAGTTGTGAGTGAACCATTACATCCCACACCCTTGGTGTGCTGGCCACCCATGATTTGGGCATCCCAGGCCCATTTGGGGTTCTCCCCAAGCTGTCCAACCTTTGGAGCCTCAAGGTCCTGCCTCGGACCCTCTCCATCATCGCCAAGTTACCTTCGGGCACTAATGTGCGCCAAGCGAGTGAGCTCGCTAGTGTGAGTCCGCTGCCCAACTTGTATGCTTACAAAATAGGTCCAAGGGTGGTGTAACATCAAGTGGTATCAGAGCAAGTTCACAACTTGTCTCTATCAAGTTGGTCCTAGGACGCTCATATACATTTAGAGTCTTCCGGTGCATCGCTCTTGTCCCCTAGTATGGCCACCTCATACCGACCTTACCAATCGGCCCACTCCATAAGTCCAAACCACCAAGGGATGCCTACCACTAACACACATGACCTCCCTGGCCATGTCAACTACCTCATGAAGGCCTTGACCCATGCCAATGAGCGGCTTGATAACCTATCGGGTCGACTCAACCAAATAGGAGAAAATGGACCCACCCCAAGGACGAATGATAGGAGGACGTGTCCCCCACCTCCCACCTTTGATGGAACTCATCCTAGTGACTATTTGGATTGGGAGGCTTCCATGGACCATTACTTCACTTGGTATCCCATGACCGATAACGAGAAAGTCCAATTTGCCAAATCACAACTTACCAAACGGGCTCAAACCTGTTGGCTAAAAATTATCGGGCTAAGGATAATTAGAAGGGAAGATCCCATCACCACTTGGGTAAACATGAAGGAGCAACTTAGGGCTAGTTATGTGTCCCCTTCCTACTCGGATCACCAAAGCCCAAGGAGCACTTCAACTCCACCATTCCCATCCGGCCAACCCAAGACTCCAATTCCCCAATTCCCCACAATGCAACCAAAACCCCATTCCACAACCCACATTACCCAAGCCCCTTTGACCACCCCTCACCTCACCCCTTCTCAAAAGGGAAAGAGCCCAATGGAGATAGAAGTGAGTGAAATAACCCCGGGTAAGTGCGAGCCGGAATGTTATAGGTGCCACCAATTGGGGCACATCGCCGGACAATGCCCCACAAGGAAGCATCTTCCTATGTCCCTAGTGGTTGAAACATCTCCCACCCCGACCACCATTACCCCGCCATCGTTCCCCAACAAGGACACTCCTCCCAAGGACAATCTCCCCAAAACCCCTCAACCCACCCATCTTCCTCTTCCTAGCCCAACCCAACCCCAACCTAGACCTCCGCTACTTCCCTTACCAATCCCAACCCAAGCCCATACTTGTTCACCACCTCGGGTGCACCATGCACCGGCTATCACCAATTCCCCCGCATTAGATCTACCCAACACATTATCATTAGAAGTTGAAACCCATACACCCACCCACTTGGAAAGGGATGCTAGTCCGGATCCACAACCAACCATAAAGGAAATCCAAGCACCTCCACTTCCACCCACCTCTCCTAGTCCAGATCCTCAAGAGCCACACCTCCTCACCGTGAATGAGTCCATACTCCAATGGCTCAAACAAGGCCCCCGCATCCCTAGTTCACCCCCACACCTCTCACCCATGGGACATCAATCCCAAATAGTGGCCCTCCCCTCCTTTCACACCACGATCCAATCCTATTATGAGATAGAGGGTTGGGATGATCTCCTCAAGGGTCTAGATTGGTAATTAGACTTGACTTGTTTGTTGACTCTAGGGGCGGACCGACCCAAGAGCCTTGACCTCATCCATCCATGCATTGGGTCTATCACCTCGGTTTGCACTGTTGGTTGCTACACTAGTGACCTTCTATTATTCCTCCCCACACCCGATGAGCCCGACCTTCTCCTTAAATTGAAGCTTCATATCTCAGGTAGAAAGCCAAGCCCTCCCCTTATGGTCGATCTACCTCCCAAGAGCTTCGGCCAAATTACTTCATTAGAGGAGGATGACCCACCTTGTATGGACCTTGTGGACATAGAGTTCCTCCTTCTAGGAAGCCCAATCCATGACCCCTTTGATCCCTTCCAATGGGAGCCTAGTTACCCATGTGACCCACCCACCTTACCCACAACCCACCTCTCTCTACCCCAACCAACCATGTTGGACCAAAACCACCACTTCCAAGACTCGGGCCCCACAAAGGGAACCATCGCCATAAACAACATATGCCTAGGAAACAAGGAAGAGCTCCTCGCCATAATGCCCACCGTCTTAGATCCCTTTGATCCATACGAGTGGAAGCTCAAGGGTCACCCCACACCCATGCACATGGAAGTCATCTCTAGGATAGGAGTGCATAAGTCTTGGCACAACTGATGCGGGACGGACATGGGAGACGACACTATTAGGTGCCACCCTCGGACTCTAGATGAAGACGCAACCAGCAGCACACACCAGGGAGACACTAAGCCCGACACTACGAGCTCCTAGTGGCGAAACGTTGCTAACAGAAGTGGAAGCTCACTCGTCGTCCCAAGCGAGGGAAAGCGCGGACCGTGCGCGGTTAAGGAACCGGCGGAGGTCAAGGGTAGTCCGACTCAACTTCCAGACTCGGATCGAGTCATGGGACGGGTCACACTCACTCTCACAGCGGTGACATGGACACACGGGCTAGTACCTACACTCTCGGCAGCGGCAAAAGACCGTATACTAGCTAAGCAAATGAACGCTAAGAGGTTCGAACCATTACCTCCATGCACCCGGCGTGGCGAAGATAACCCCGGCCGAATCACGGACTCCCGGTTAACAATGATTACAGCAATACACTAAGTCGACCCACTCCACACAGGGAGGTAAAAGGTCACATGTGGGGTCCGGGAATCACACGAATTGGGTTGACGGGCAGCATCTTGATGTCGCCCGGCGGTGCCGAACTCCGCGTTTTTGTGCTTTCCGAAAGGCGGGTTCTGCGGGCCCGCGGGGCCCACGGATGGCGCTGTCCTCCGGATCTACGGGGGGGGAACCCACTATGATGGGGACCCCTGGTGGCGCGCCTCCACGGACGGCGGCCGGCCGGGAACACCGATCGAGGGTCGATCGGTCCCGATCTCCAAGCTTTGAAATTGCTGTCCACGAGCTGAGGTTGCTGTTTTTGCAGCGCGCGCTCCGGCGAAAATGGCCGCTGCTATCAGCCCCGTCGTCGGAATGCGATGAAACTAGCGCCGTTGGAAAGAGGATTCAAAATCCTTCAACCTAGGGCCAGTGGAATCTTCTGAACCTCTGCGGACCTGGGCTTTAACTATTTTTCAATCCTCTGTTGCACAGCTCCCGAAATATCAGATCAGCATATGAGTTTCCTTTAAATGGCCGTTGACCGCCAGCTTTCCATTGGAATCAGGCTTCGAGCTCTTCTTCAAAGTTGTAGGGAATCAAACCATGGAACTGGGAATATTTTTGGAATTTTATTTGAAGGTGGTGGTGATTTAATATGATTTTGAGAGTGACTGGTGGTCGGATCTAGGAACAGGTAGACAGAACTGTAGATGGGACTGAGAATGATTTTTAGAAAATAAGAAATGGGCGAACCAGAAAGTTATAAAAATTGTGGATGAAGGAGTGGATGGAAGGAAACTCCAGTAAAATTTATGGGACTAACAGAAATCAAAAGATGGACCTAAGACATGAAACACAGGGCGGATATGAATCTAGAAAGAACTCTGGCAGAACTGAAATGGAAGGGTGGATGAAAATAAAAAATTATGAAACGGGATCTGAATGACAAACCAAAATTTATGGGATATCTTTGACACCTCTGTAACCTCCAGTAAAATTCCCAGATCGATCTGAGCTCGTGGCTGAGACACAAAATTCATGGAAGTTGCTGTGGTACTGCGCGGGCAGAATTCCGATGAAGACGATGGCGGTGCGGTGGCGGCTCGTGGCGGCGGCAGCGTCGACCGGAACTGATAGGGTGGAGTCTCACCACCATAAGGAAGCCTTCACAGCTTCAAGGGGAGAGGGAGGGGCGGCCTAAGCCTTGCTCAAGGGATTTTCTTCCAATTCAAATGCATTAATTCTACTAAAATGGAAAATACAAGCTTAAATAGGTTACATCTCACATCCATCCACAACCATTGGATCTAGGGGATGGGAATGGAGGGTTGGGATGGAGTGTGACACACACACACAAAATAATATAAAAAAACAAAGGGGGGGAGGCCCTTGGACCAAGGAGAGAGGGTGGACTAGTTGGTGGGGGTAGGTGGCCTTCCATGTGGACTTTTCTAGTCCATTGTCCCCCATGTGTCCAATTCCCATTCAAACTTCTAGATGCTCCCATGTGGCATGTTGACTGACTCCACGTGGGACCCTAGGCTGAGGTGGCCCAATGGGGTGGGGCCTGAGGGCCCGTGGGGCCCACGGGGTCCGAATTGCACATAAGCCCCTATTACAATCAAAATGTCAAACCGAATGCAACGAAATAAACACAAATTAAACACACATAAAGTCTAACTAAATATAATAAGTGGGGAGGCTCAAGGCGGAGTCTCCAGGCTGTCTCCGAGCCAGATGGACGCTGAGGTGGCTCGTGTCATGCTCCGTGTGCGGTACCGGTGGCTCGACGTATCGTGCCGATCAACTGCTCGGGTGTCCGCACCAATTCTCCCCGGGTGGGAGAAACTCGACCCTGTCGAGTAAGGGTCTGCATCGCTCCTGTATCGCTCCAAAAGGTCTGGATCGATCTGCTGCAACTCGCCATGTGTGATCCATGTGTCCTCAGTAGCGGGCCGTCCTCTCCATCGCACTAGGTAGCGCGGGTAAGATCCACTCCTGGTAACTGTCACTTGCTCGTCCAGTATACGATCTATATGCTCACGCTGCCGTGAAAAAGGGGCTGGAGGTGGAAGTGGACACTCAGGTGTGGGATCACTCTCAAGGGGAGGAGATGGCTCAAAAGGCTCACTAGGGATCACCGATGGGTCCCTATATGCAACAAGATCTGATACATTGAAGGTAGAGCTTATACCATATTCCTCGGGCAGGTCCACAACATACGCATTGGATCCAACGTGTTTCAACACTCTAAAGGGACCGGCTCCGCGAGCTTGCAACTTCTTAACGGTTCCTGAGGGAAACCGTTCAGGTCTTACCCTGATCATGACGTATTCGCCTTCGTGGAACTCTCGGTGGTGTCGGTGGGCATCGGCTAACTCCTTGTACCGTGCATTGCTGGCCTCAACTGTGACGACGGACATCGTCATGCAGACTCCTAACATGATTAGCAAAAGAAAAGAAACACAGGATGCACACACGACCTAACATGCTTAGCAAAAGAAAAGAAACACACAGATGCACACACGACCCTAAACAAACCTAATGTTAGTTTGACCCAATCATATGCGAGGTGGTCCCGGACATCCGAAGGTGTGCCATGCATACCCTAAGTGTGACTGAATGTCGGTACAACCATAAGACGGTCCTTTGGATTTGGGAGGTTTGGGTGGAACAGGAGGGTCGGGTGTCTCTCGCCCGTGAACGGACTCGGTGGGTGCCGATGGCCCGGTCCATGGGGGAGGGGTATAATGGTGACCTCCCCTAAAGAAGTGGAATGGAGATTGTGGACCAAGGGGCCCACTAAGAAAGGGATCGAAGGGATCAAAGAAGGTGTGACCCCTCGATATGGATTCCCTCATCTCAAGATCCCATGTGTGGAAGTCTAGAAGGTGTTGTTGATCTCCTTCATCCATGAAGGGAGATGAGACGGTGGGGGTATGATGGTGGACTCTCTCGAAAAGGTGGAGTAAATATGGTGGGTCACGGGGTCCACAAGAGAATGGGTCGAAGGGATCATAGAAGGTATGACCCCTCGGACTAGGCTTCCCCAATTCACTGTCCCACATTTGAAAATCTTGGAGGTGTAAATGATCACCTTCATTCATTGTGAGAGGTGGGACGGCAGTCATAGGTAGAAAGTAAGGTTCCTCCCTTGGGCAAATGGGAATGAAATCGGGCTCGGCCGGCATAGGGAGGAGTAGAAGAACCTCCGTGGTAACATGACCCACGGTGTACACGGAGGTGATGAACCCTAAAGCGGGATGAGTGAAACTACGACCTGTGGGTTGGTCGAAGCCTGGAGCCAACAAGTGCGTAAATGTCCACTGCCGGTCTAACCCTTTAAGAAGGTCATCCAATGTATCCACATAGTGACTAGACCGGAAAGTGGTGTGAAATGAATTGATTGGCACCAGAGGTAGGATAGGGTCCATAGATGGGAGGGGAGATGGGGCCAGGCCATTCTTAAGCCAGCTAAGGAGTGGCTCAGCTATAAGTAGCTTTCCCGTTAGAAACACGGGTAGCTGTGGCTGAGGTGGCTCCGAATAAAGATCGGAGAGTGATGTTTCCCCAACCCCTTTAACCCCTAGGGCTAGAGATGTCCGAGTGGGACACTGTCTGGCAAAGTGGCCAAACCTCTGGCAGTGATAACACTGTTGTCGTGATCCTCTACGCTCCTTGATAAGTGGACCCTTACCCTTATCCTCTTGACGGACAGGGGGTGTAGGCAATGGAGCTCTCATGGGTGGAGGAAGAGGATCCACCAAGATGGGGAGAGGACCTCGGGATGGCACTCTAGATGACACTGGATTGGGACTACCGGTTGCTACCTCCTTAGGATCATGCTTGGTTCTATCTCGGCTAGGAGGTAGGCAAGGGGGAAGCAGGGACTCAATATAATCACACTTCCTATCCACCTTATCCCAAATGATTTGGAAGAGTTCGGCAATGGTGGGGTTTGGAGTAGGAGCGATGTGATGGACTCCCCCATATGAAGTCGGCTTAGTCATGGACCTAGGCTCTTCTACAAGCGCGGCGCGTTGCCTCCGATTATGGCCCACTTGGGTGGATGTGATTGGGTGGGGTCGGTTGGAGGTGACCGGGCCGGGTAGGTAGACCTTCCTAAGTTCGTCCTTCATCTCATGCCACGACTCGATGGGCCTTTGCCTCCTAACCTCTCTCATGCACTCAATGCTCTCCCATTTCCAGGCGGCTTTGTGGACAAGCCTCTCTCGGGCAAAACAAACTTGCATGGCATCGGACATGGTGTAACATTCAAAATATTTGTCCATCGCGGCCTCCCAATTGAGGTAGTCGCCCGGATCATTAGAACCATAAAAATCAGAGGCTTCGGGCCTACGGAAGGGGAGAGGATGGTTGCCAAGCCCATGGGTGGACCAACGGCCATATTGCCCGGGTGATGGGGATTCCATGTGAAATTGGGGGGGGGACTATATGTTGGACATGCCGACACTTGGACACTACACTAGACCTAAATGTAATTTGAAAACACACCCTTTTTTTTGAAAATAATGCAATTTAAAACACCTTTTTTTTGTTTTGAAAAGAATGAGACTCGACTACACCCTAGATACGACCAAGACTCGGTACGCGGCGGAGATAATCGACCCAAAGGTCACTCGCACAAGTGTGCGGTCTTCCCGATAGGCGTAACCTAACGATCGGACAACACCTTTTGATATACCGAGTGAAGGTGTGTGTGGGGTAACCTTAGACTATGCAAGATCATGCAACGACTACCCTAGACTCGACTCGCTCTGATACCAAACTGATGCGGGACGGACACGGGAGACGACACTATTAGGTGCCACCCTCGGACTCTAGATGAAGACGCGACCAGCAGCATACACCAGGGAGACACTAAGCCTGACACTACGAGCTCCTAGTGGCGAAACGTTGCTAACAGAAGTGGAAGCTCACTCGTCGTCCCAAGCGAGGGAAAGCGCGGACCGTGCGCGGTTAAGGAACCGGCGGAGGTCAAGGGTACTCCGACTCAACTTCCGGACTCAGATCGAGTCACGGGACAGGTCACACTCACTCTCACAGTGGTGACATGGACACACGGGCTAGTACCTACACTCTCGGCAGCGGCAAAAGACCGTATACTAGCTAAGCAAATGAACGCCAAGAGGTTTAGACCATTACCTCCACGCACCCGGCGTGGCGAAGACAACCCCGGCCGAATCACGGACTCCCGGTTAACAATGATTACAGCAATACACTAAGTTGACCCACTCCACGCAGGGAGGTAAAAGGTCACATGTGGGGTCCGGGAATCACGCGAATTGGGTTGACGGGCAGCATCTTGATGTCGCCCGGCGGTGCCGAACTCCGCGTTTTCGTGCTTTCCGAACGGCGGGTTATGCGGGCCCGCGGGGCCCACAGATGGCGCTGTCCTCCGGATCTACGGGGGTGGGACCCACTATGATGGGGACCCCTGGTGGCGTGCCTCCACGGACGGCGGCCGGCCGGGAACACCGATCGAGAGTCGATCGGTCCCGATCTCCAAGCTTTGAAGTTGCTGTCCACGAGCTGAGGTTGCTGTTTTTGCAGCGCGCGCTCTGGCGAAAACGGCCGCTGCGATCAGCCCCGTCATCGGAATGCGATGAAACCAGCGCCGTTGGAAAGAGGATTCAAACTCCTTCAACCTAGGGCCAGTGGAATCGTCTGAACCTCTGCGGACCTGGGCTTTAACTATTTTTCAATCCTCTATTGCACAGCTCCCGAAATATCAGATCAGCATATGAGTTTCCTTTAAATGGCCGTTGACCGCCTGCTTGCCGTTGGAATCAGGCTTTGAGCTCTTCTTCAAAGTTGTAGGGGATCAAACCATGGAACGGGGAATAATTTTGGAATTTGATTTGGAGGTGGTGGTGATTTAATATGATTTTTGGAGTGACTGGTGGTCGGATCTAGGAATAGGTGGACAGAACTGTAGATGGGTCTGAGAATGATTTTTAGAAAATATGAAATGGGCGAACCAGAAATTTAGAAAAAATTTGGATGAAGGGGAGGATGGAAGAAAACTCCAGTAAAATTTATGGGACTAACAGAAATCAAAAGATGGACCTAAGACATGAAACACAGGGCGGATATGAATCTGGACAGAACTCTGACAGAACTGAAATGGAAGGGTGGACGAAAATCAAAAATTATGAAACGAGATCTGAATGATAAACCAAAATTTATGGGATATCCTTTACACCTCTGGAACCTCCAGTAAAATTCCCAGATCGATCTGAGCTCGTGGCTGAGACACAAATTTCGTGGAAGTTGCTGTGGTACTGCACGGGCAGAATCCCGATGAAGACGATGGCGGTGCGGTGGCGGCTCGTGGCGGCGGCGGCGATCGGAACTGATAGGGTGGAGTCTCACCACCAGAAGGAAGCCTTCACAGCTTCAAGGGGAGAGGGAGGGGTGGCCTAAGCCTTGCTCAAGGGATTTTCTTCCAATTCAAATGCATTAATTCTACTAAAATAGAAAATACAAGTTTAAATAGGTTACATCTCACATCCATCCACAACCATTGGATCTTGGGGATGGGAATGGAGGGTTGGGATGGAGTGTGACACACACACACAAAATAATATAAAAAAAACAAAGGGGGGGGGGGCGGCCCTTGGACCAAGGAGAGAGGGTGGACTAGTTGGTGGGGGTAGGTGGCCTCCCATGTGGACTTTTCTAGTCCATTGTCCCCCATGTGTCCAATTCCCATTCAAACTTCTAGATGCTCCCATGTGGCATGTTGACTGACCCCACGTGGGACCCTAGGCTGAGGTGGCCCAATGGGGTGGGGCCTGGGGGCCCGTGGGGCCCACGGGTTCCGAATTGCACATAAACCCCTATTACAATCAAAATGTCAAACCGAATGCAACGAAATAAACACAAATTAAACACACATAAAGTCTAACTAAATATAATAAGTGGGGAGGCTCAAGACGGAGTCTCCAGGCTATCTCCGAGCCAGATGGACGCTGAGGTGGCTCGTGTCATGCTCCGTGTGCGGTACCGGTGGCTCGGCGTATCGTGCCGGTCAACTGCTCGGGTGTCCGCACCAACAACACACCACTTGGCATGATTAGAAAATCGGGTCCATTCATTCACACCACCCACATGTCAAGTAGGAAGCATGAGTGGCCCCTATTTTGGTGTAACGGTCCTCCCTAATTCACCATTGGTCTTATGTATGCTAGGAACCTACACGGGTGTCCGGGTCCTCCAACATTCATCACACTCACCCATAAGAGGGACACCTATGGATGCCCCGGTCCTCCCAAATCATTCAAAGTCTTCATAACATCAATGCATGATAGGTCTATATGTGATTGCCCTGGACCACCTTTGCATACCATACATTGTCCACTCACACCGCATCATAGTGCATGGCATATGCATCCGAGCAAGTATCAAGCAACAAGCGGTGAGATTCAGAACAAGCGGGCAAAAACTCATGGGCGCCACTTGGAATTCCAAGTTGGTAACTTGACGATGATGACTTTGGAGTGGCTCTACCCTAGGGTCACCTCCAATTTGAGGGCACGAGGACTTGGACATTGCGAAGTTCCGAATGATTTTGGCAACCCGACTTGCGAGTTGGACTTACTGATGGGTTTTGGGATTCACCCCATTTCTCATGTGGCGGATCCGGCACCCTCTAAGGGCACCGCGGTGGATCCTAGTAAGTGCCTTGAGCTTACACCTATCCTTGCGAGAGACACCCTTGGAGTGCCACCACAAATTAGCCTGAGAGCCCGACGTGAGCACACGGCGGTAATACTAGGCAAGCAAGATCCCATCGCCAGCATGAGGGTGTGTCCGAGCCACTTTGACGAGCTGAAGTGCCCTTCTCCGGCTATGAGCGAAGGTTTAGTTTGGAGATCGTGATTCGCCCGGAGCTGCATGTTTGATGTGGGACAAGACCACGGACACGACAAGCTCGCGGTTGTCCTTTAATGAGGGAAGCGTTGGACGTGCGCGGTTGAGAAACCGGCAATGAGCTAGGGTGATCGGCTCTCTCGTGTGCCCGGATCGGGTCACGGGACGATCTCGCACTCTCTCGTAACAGCGGTGAATGATAATATAGCAAGCTAACGGACCTAAAGCATGCTCTATAGCAGCGGCATAAACAAGTATATATGAAAATAAGCAAATGCCGAGTGTAGGGAGCGAGAACGATACCTCCACGCGCTCGGCGTGGGGAAGACGGACCCGGCCGAAAACTCGTACTCCCGGGAAACTTAACACACAATAATTACAGCAATGGGAACATGCCCACTCCACGCAGAGAGGTAAAGGGCTATACAAATGGGCCCGGGAGGACCGAATTCGGGTTGACGGGCAGCTTCGTGTGTTGATTCGGCTACACGCGTGTTCACGACCGTGGGGCCCACGTGCTGTCCGGAGGGGCCGTGTGGGACCCGGTGGTACCGCTGTAGTGGAGGCACTTGGAGAAGTGCTCCCCGGGCTGGCGGCACGCTGGTTCACCAGCCAGAGGACGGGCGGCTCCGTTCGGCACCGGTCGAAAAAACCGATCAGAAATCTGCCAGTTCTGTATTTCAGCGCGCGCTCCGGCGAGAACGGACGCTGCGATCAGCACCGGTGTCAGAATGCGACGAGTTTAGAGCCGTTGGGAAGCTACTTCGAAGTACTGCAATCTAGTGGTCTTCAGAAAAATTCACCAGATTTGTACTTTATGTTGGCGAATTTTATATGCTGATGTTGTACAGTAACCGAAGACTCAGATTTGCAGAGAACTTTTCTGTTGATTACCTTTGACCGTGAAGTAGATGTCCGAATTTGAAGATGTGTTCTTCAGCAAGGTTGTAGGAAATCGAACAAGGAAATCAGGACTATTTTTGGATCTGGATTTGGAGGTGGTGGTGATTTGTTCTGATTTTGGAAGTGGAGGGTGGTCAGATCTGGGATCTGAGTGGAGGAGAGAAGATATTCGGACAAGAAGCCTCTGTTCAGGATGGACAGAACACCGAAGGCGGCTCCGCGGCGGCGTGATGGCGGCACGGACGGCGGCGGCGGCGGCACAGATGATCACCGGAGATAGAGGGGAGGGGATAGAAGATAGAAATCACTCTAGAACTGGAGGTTGGAGGAGAGAAACCAGAGGGAGAGAGGAGGGGCTCAAGAACACTCTTGATTTTCCAACAATTTTCTCTTCATTTCTTCATTAATCTCTAATGACACTATACATAGGTTTATATAGAAAATGGCAAGGGGTGGGGGGCTGGGAATTTCGTGGGAAATAAGTCATTTTCTTCCCCCATGTGGTCAAAACTCAAAAAAAATAAATTACATATGAATGGAGCACTCCTTTGACTAGGTAGGTAAGGTAGGTGGCCAACCTTTGAAATTTTAACCCCTTTGTCTCCCATGTGGTCAATTAGCATTCAAACCTTCTAGATGGCCACCTAGGATGGTTGACCAGCCCCACATGGATGAGGTGGACCAATGGGGAAGGGGAGGGGGGCCCCTAACTGGACCTACTACACATTTGCACAAAAACCCACACAATCCTAGGGAATGACACATTGACTTACAAAGCCTTACAATTGTACATATACTTTCCCAAGGATATAAAAGTAAATAAAAGGACTCAAATGTAAAAATAAAAGTTAATGCTCGGCGTCGATTCCCATCAACTCTCCCCGGGTGGGAGGAACTCGACCCCGTCGAGTAGGGGTATGGATGCTCGAGTACTCTGGCGGATCCGTCACCGTGCCGAGTAGCGCGGGTATGCTCCACTCCAAGTGACCGTCACCTACTCAATCCATATATACTCGATATGCACAAGCTGCTACGGGCTAGAGGTGGACACTCCGGGTGGGGCACTCTCAAAAGGGAAGGAAGCAACTCGAAGACTCACTAGGAATCACCGCTGAGTCCCTGTAGGTGACTGATCTGGGTATAGATGTAGAATCGATCCCATACTCATCGAGTGAGTCTACTCGCTTTCACACTCATAAGGGACTGACATCGACGAGCTTGCACACGACATATGCAGACTCACCATGCACTAACACACATATGCAAACCACACAAATAAGAAACTGACTCATACATGACTCTAGACACACCTATTGTTAGTCCGACCCGTACATAGGTGACGGCGGACGAGGACTCCCGAATGTGTGCCATGCATGCATGTTATGTAACCGGAGATGGGTGGTATGGGGAACACCTAAACATCCAAGTATGACCCAGTCATGCATGGACGGCCCTTTGGATTTGGGGGACTTGAGAGGGCTAGGAGGGCCGAATGTTGTTGTATCGTGGACGGGCTTGGTGGGTGTAAATGACCCGGCCCGTGGGGTAGGAGTGTGATAGTGGACTCCCTTGAAGAAATGAACTATATAAGGTGGGTCATGGGGTCCACTAAGGAATGGGTCAAAGGGATCGAATAAGGTATGACCCCTTGTGGTGGGCTCCCCCAAGTCACGGTCCCACGTGTAGATGTTTTGAAGGTGTGGATAGTCACCTTCTTGCATTGTGATGGGTGGGATGGGGACCGTAAGCAAGAAGTATGATTCCTCCCTCGGACAAAAGGGTATGAATTCGGGCTCGGCCAGTAAGGGAAGGAGTAAGAGGATCTCCGTGGTGACACAACCCATGGTGCACTCGGAGGTAATGGACCCATAGGCCGGATGGGTGAAGCTAAGACTAGCGGGTTGGTCGAAGCCTCGAGCCAATAAATGTGTAAAGGTCAACTGCCGGTCTAACCCTTTAAGAAGGTCGTCCAATGTGTCCACATAGTGACGAGGCCGGAAGGTGGTATGAAATGAGTTGCTTGACACTAGTGGTAGTGTGGGGTCCATTGATGGGAAGGGAGGTGGGACCAAGCCATCCTTGAGCCAACTAAGAAGCGGCACGGCTATGAAAAGCGTACCCGTTAGAAATACGGGTGGCTCAGGCCTTGGTGGTTCCAAATGAGAGGATTCCGAATCAAATTCGGAAATAGAGATGGATGACATTGGAACTCTCTCGAGTGGTGAAGGCCATGGTGTAGGCGGCTGGGAGGTGGATGCTTTTCGAAAGCCACCATACAGAGAAAAGTGTGACTCAAATGGTTCGACCACTAGAGCGACCGAATAGGATTCCGCTAGAGAGAATGCATTGCGGATAAGACATTCCAATTGGAAGTGAAGGCGCAAACCTCTCCGGAACTGAAATGCGGCCGTGTTGCTCTCCTCTCCCAAGCCATGTTCCAACCAATACTTATGATATGCCTAAATGTACTCGGACACGGACCTATCACCTTGGACGGGTCGACGTGGGTTCGCCATAGTTGCCAAAATACGGGAATGGATCCCTAGGAATGGATATGCAAGGCCATTTGGGTAAGACACTAGACACGACCCTAAGTAATGTAAAGTTGGAATGCATGCACACTAAGGACCCTAGACGTAAACCAAGACTTGGTACGTGGCGGAGATAATTGACCCGAAGGTCACTCGCGCAAGTGTGTGGCCTTCCCGATAGGCGTAGCCTAACGTTCGGACAACACCTTTTGATATACCGAGTAAAGGGATGTAAATGCAAAAAGACACTTTTTTTTTGTGTTTTAGAAATATAATGATCCTAGACTCGACTTAAACCGACTAATGACTAGACGTAAATGACACTCTTTTTTTTTTCTTTTGGACACCCTAGACTCAACTCTCTCTGATACCAAATTGATGCGGGACGAGACCACAGACACGACAAGCTCGCGGTTGTCCCTTAACGAGGGAAGCGTTGGACGTGCGCGGTTGAGAAACCGACAATGAGCTAGGGTGATCGGCTCTCTCGTGTGCCCGGATCGGGTCACGGGACGATCTCGCACTCTCTCGCAGCAACGGTGAATGATAATATAGCGAGCTAACGGACCTAAAGCATGCTCTCTAGCAGCGGCATAAATAAGTATATATGCAAATAAGCAAATGCCGAGTGTAGGGAGCGAGAACGATACCTCCACGCGCTCGGCGTGGGGAAGACGGACCCGGCCAAAAACTCGTACTCCCGGGAAACTTAACACACAATAATTACAGCAATGGGAACATGCCCACTCCACGCAGGGAGGTAAAGGGCTATACAAATGGGCCCGGGAGGACCGAATTCGGGTTGACGGGCAGCTTCGTGTGTTGATTCGGCTACACGCGTGTTCACGACCGTGGGGCCCACGTGCTGTCCGGAGGGGCCGTGTGGGACCCGGTGGTACCGCTGTAGTGGAGGCACTTGGAGAAGCACTCCCCGGGCTGGCGGCACGCTGGTTCGCCGGCCAGAGGCCGGGCGGCTCCGTTCGGCACCGGTCGGAAAAACCGATCAGAAATCTGCCAGTTCTGTATTTCAGCGTGCGCTCCGACGAGAACGGACGCTGCGATCAGCACCGGTGTCGGAATGCGACGAGATCAGAGCCGTTGGAAAGCTGCTTCGAAGTAATGCAATCTAGTGGCCTTCAGAAAAATTCACCAGATTTGTACTTTGTGTTGGCGAATTTTATATGCTGCTGTTGTACAGTAACCGAAGACTCAGATCTGCAGAGAACTTTCCTGTTGATTGCCTTTGACCGTGAAGTAGATATCCGAATTTGAAGATGTGTTCTTCAGCAAGGTTGTAGAAAATCGAACAAGGAAACCATGACTATTTTTGGATCTGGATTTGGAGGTGGTGGTGATTTGTTCTGATTTTGGAAGTGGAGGGTGGTCGGATCTGGGATCTGAGTGGCGGAGAGAAGATATTCGGACAAGAAGCCTCTGTCCAGGATGGACAGAACACCGAAGGCGGCTCTACGGCGGCGTGATGGCAGCACGGATGACGGCGGCGGCGGCACAGATGATCACCGGAGATAGAGGGGAGGGGATAGAAGATAGAAATCACTCTAGAACTGGAGGTTGGAGGAGAGAAACCAGAGGGAGAGAGGAGGGGCTCAAGAACACTCTTGATTTTCCAACAATTTTCTCTTCATTTCTTCATTAATCTCTAATGACACTATACATAGGCTTATATAGAAAATGCAAGGGGTGGGGGGCTGGGAATTTCGTGGGAAATAAGTCATTTTCTTCCGCCATGTGGTCAAAACTCAAAAAAAAATAAATTACATATGAATGGAGCACTCCTTTGACTAGGTAGGTAAGGTAGGTGGCCACCTTTGAAATTTTAACCCCTTTGTCTCCCATGTGGTCAATTAGCATTCAAACCTTCTAGATGGCCACCTAGGATGGTTGACCAGCCCCACATGGATGAGGTGGACCAATGGGGAAGGGGAGGGGGCCCCCTAACTGGACCTACTACACATTTACACAAAAACCCACACAATCCTAGGGAATGACACATTGGCTTACAAAGCCTTACAATTGTACATATACTTTCCCAAGGATATAAAAGTAAATAAAAGGACTCAAATGTAAAAATAAAAGTTAATGCTCGACGTCGATTCCCATCAATGTTGGTGTACTACTTCCCCGGTGGACCCATACTCGACGGGGTCGAGTTTTCCCCACCCCGGGGGTATGATGGGGGCATCCCTCGCCCCTCCACTTTTTTTTGAGGCTCGGATTGCTCATCAGCGTGCGCCATTGTGTTCGTCATAATTTTATGAGTCTAGTCATGTAATTTTTATATTTTATTTGAGTCATCATCATGTAATTTCCCCTTTATTTGAGTCATGTACCTAGGTTAGTAGGTTATCTACCAAAGTCTTGTGTCATTATGTTAGTTTGTTAGGCTATTGGGCCCAACTAATGGGCTAGGCCCAGGGGCGCCCCTCCCTTGGAGTGTTTGGTCAATAGTTGTTTAGTCAGGGTCATTTTCGTCCTAGGAAAAGTCTAATGCCTATAAATAGGCCCCCACTCCTCTTATATGTAACAACTTTGGCATGAATATTGAAATCCAAAATTCCACATCCCTCTTGATCTCTCTCTCATTATCTCTCTCTTTCTCTCTCTCTCTCTCTAAGGGGTCCCCCCCTCTCTCTCTCTCCCCTCACCCCAATTTCAAAATTTTCTCTCTCCTCCCCATTCACCTATCATTAAGACCCCTCCCCCTTCCCCATATACTCATTTAGCTCCCCCCCAACCCCAAGGTGGAATCCTCCAATCCTTGCTCCAACCTCCAACCACCAACTACCATCTTCCCTTCCCCAAGCACCCTTCCCTCTCCCCCATACAACCCACCACTTCCCTAGGCCATTTGAATTCAAATCCACCTTCCCTCCACAGCCCTAGGGCACCCCCAAGACCCCACCCCTTGGTTAGGGTCACCCTCCTCTCTCTCTCATCTCCACCATTCTCCCTTGCACTTCTCCATCACCTCTCCCACCTCCATTGATAGATCCTCCAAGCAGCTGGCGACCTGCAGAAGACCACCTACTTGCAGAGACGACCCCGACCACATCCCGGCGAATCTGAAGGCCCAAGAGGTACCGTTGGAAGTGTCTACCTGTCCTCTTCGCAACGGCGGTGGTTTCATCTTCGTCCAAGCATGGTGCTGCCCGGGAGAGCCTTTCTCCCCCGACTGCGCGAATCTTCCCTGGCAGGAGGCCAGAGCCGGAGTGGAAGCTCTTCTGCGACAAACCTATTGGGAATCTGATCGAGAGTTCTTCAGCAAAAGTCTTTTACTTCGAGTCCTCTACCATCGCCAAGAAGCAGAGTTCAATTTGGAGACCGGACCAGAAAGTTATCAATTTTCTCCCCCGATCATGCGGTTCTGCTTCCACTCTATCTGCACCAACCCTCCTTCAGTGTTCAGAAGCCACCGGACTACTCTGACCTCATTTGGCATCCCCGTCAGTTTGGCTTCGAAGTAGACCCGTCAACGGTTCCAAAGGCTCTTATGGAACCTGATTCCAAGCTCGGGAGCGTTCGTGGCACCCTCTGCTTCCTGCTATTAGGAACCTGCAGCTGTCAGAACAGAGGACATGCTGCCCTGTTCAAGCCCCTACCCCAACCAGCAGAGGTACCAAAAGAAATCCAGAATATTTCGGTGTCTTCCCGGTCCAGCTGCGAAGATTTTTCCACTGGTTTTGTCTTCAGAAAAAATCCGGAGTAGCCGCAGCGTCCAGAGAAACGACTGTCTATCTAGAAGCGTAGACAGTGGGCAGAATCAACATCGGCGTCCAATTTTGTCTTTCGTCGGACTCACCCCCTCCCCGCTTGGCCGGCTGAAGGCCCCTCCCTGTGTCGAGGTAGTTTTGGGTGTAATCTCAGTTAACCCCCACCCTAAGATCCCCCTCCTACGAGAGGTGTAGTTCATGTATTAATTCAGGTCGCAGGTTTGAAGCTCCGTCGACGCGGCGTGCGGGTGCATACCCACGCCTCCCCGCTCGCCCCCGTCTCCGGCCGGAGTCGGCGTCTTCACGCCGGCTAGGTGAGCCTCGGTCCCTCTCTTGGCTGGTTTCAATTCTTTGCTAGCATAGTATTATCGCCATTGTTTCATCGGACGGTGAATGAGAGCTCGGCCCTAAATTGCTAGTGCGTGAGTGACCACCGCGGGTGACTTGTGAGTGAACCATTACATCCCACACCCTTGTTGTGCTGGCCGCCCATGATTTGGGCATCCCTGGCCTATTTGGGGTTCTCCCCAAGCTAGCCAACCTTTGGAGCCTCAAGGTCCCGCCTCGGACCCTCTCCATCATCGCCGAGTTGCCTTCGGGCACTAATGTGCGCCATGCGAGTGAGCTCGCTAGTGTGAGTCCGCTGCCCAACTTGTATGCATGCAAAATAGGTCCAAGGGTGGTGTCACATCAGTATCATTGCCATCATGCTTTAGTCTAAGCATTCATGTCACGTCAAGGCATGCCTGAGGGCGCGTACCCATGGTATATCAAATGACATTAACGGAAAGTAGGGTTACACCCGATTGGAAGTTTTTGTCACGCGTGATGGTGGCCTTCGGGCCTAAATCCCCCACCACGTACCGAGGGTCCGCCCCAATAAATCGTGTGTAGTCAATCATAGCATCTTGCATGACCACTCGCATGCTCTGCATCTCTTATTCCGACCTCAACAGCCCACTATCTCGGCAATTAATCAAAGGTGTTCCCTCCTCGCGGAGGATGTAATTAACGCCATAGCCTTTATGGTGTGGCGGACTGCTGGTCCCGACCGAACCTCACTCTCGCCCGACACGGGTCAGAATGAGCGCATAATAAACTTGTCACCCACGTGACTGGCACGCCCGCGCCGTCAATCAGTCGGTTAATTACCAGTTAGTTGATCGGTTGGTCGACACGTGAAATAAATCTCATCCCAAACAGTCAGGGACCTACATAATAAAATACCCCCTCGGTAGAGGTAACGATCGCAAACAGTCTGGCACGCTCGGTGGGACTCAGCCTCCCTTCATCTCTTCGCCAAAATAGAGGAACCATGGGGCCCCCACCTTACTACCTCAAATGCTACTTATTCATTCATTTTGTTTCTCCTCTTTTTAGGTTGAAGTGATGGCGAGCGGACTGTCTGGAGTAATTTTCGATCCCCAAATCATGGCCGACCATGCTACATACGGCTACCTTGCCGTACCTACTACCTTCGACAACTTTCCCCCAGTCGTTGGCTTCCCCAACTTCTCGAGAGTTGCATTCGTGGATCTCCTAGACGTGGCGAGTTCTGGACCTGCGGAGCTGAAGAACAACAAAGCCGCGGCCTGCCGAAGTAAGGGCCAAATTAACAAAACTCTACTGAAAACTCCAGTGATCGTGAGCTGCCACGTCCACCATACTGTTTGCCTAACTGTGGCACATGAGAAGAAGCATGCTGGGGGCAACAAGAAGAGCTCCAGAGGAAGAATTGTTGCTGCTCCTCGGAGTCAACTTTCAGCATCTGGGAAGTCCTCGTTAATCGGGGGCATCCGAGTCTACTTCAAAGGTCACGGTGCTGAAGTTCTGTCGGATCGGATCATCCCGACTATGCCCACTCACAATCCCTTCCAAGTGCTGGCAAGCCGAAGGATGAATTTTAAAGACAACAAGCAAGGGAGGCCAATCCCGAACTTACCAAAGTTTAAGCAAATTTGGGTTCCCAAGAGGATCCGAGGCCCTACACCAGCCTCACAAGGCTTCAAGATTCTGCGGATGTTCCTAATAGAGGAGGCAAAGAGAATATGCATGCGGAGGAAGTCATGATTGCAACTCCTCCACCCATCGCCAGGGCCTGTGCAAGGCAGGCTGATATTTCCAAATATTCAAGAAGCTTCAATCAAGCTGCCAAGCTAATACGGCTTTCACATATGCCGTCTGTCCGAGTCCAAGGGTTGTCTCCTGCCATTTCTCCAAAGTGTCGTCAGGAAGACATGACAAAGAGGGTCCGAGAATATTTCTGTAACTTCAAGAATTCCTCCCTGGGCCAGCAAAGATTGCTTCATGTCGTCAGGGCCGAAGAAGAAGAAAAAGACAAAATGCCACCCATGGTGGCGAATGAAAAAGAGAAGCAAGGTGGGGCTGGAAGCTTTGAAAGGCCTTCAACAAATGAAAAGATGAAAAGAATTTCAACAAATGAAGGGCCAACTCTCCCTAGTCAGGCCCAAAGGGGAGTCAGAAAGTACAGTAGAAGAATGCAAATCCTCACCTGTAATATGACAGGGGTGATGAGCGGGCATGGCGCCCTGCTAAATGAACCAGAACGGCTGGCCGAGGTTGCCGAAAGAGAAGACCCGGTGACAGGGCGGGGCAAAATTGAGGCTGAGTTACTGCAAGTCTCTAAGGACAAATGGGTTGCTGATGAAGACAACACTACTCTCAATACCAAGACAATGGCATCTGAAGAAGAAGGGGTACCCCTATCTGGATGCACCTTTGGTGAAGCACTCGAGGGCATCAGTAGCAAAACAGCTATGGACCCTGCCGTGCTGATGACGCTGCAAAGGTACCAGCAGGAGGTAGAACTGCTGAAGAGAAAATTGAATGAAAAGACTGGGCACGCTATGGCGCCCGAGGAACCGGGGGCACAAGCCGAGCCATCACATGAAGGTTTCAACCCTGGGGTGCTCCTTCACCGGCTGTTCTATGATCTGTAGATCAGAGCTGGGCTGCTCCCCAGCATTATTCCCAGTGGCTCCAGCCAACACGGCCAATGCCCCTTCAGATGCAGTGGAAGGCTCCCCTGTTGGGGCCTTTGCCATCCAAGGCTATGACTTCGGCCGCATTATCGATGCAAACCGCCCACCACTACCCTCAACCAACAGATCCAGTTATGATGAACAAGTTGATGGTGGAGCAGATGATTGAGACAAGGCTGGCAAAGAGGGGTGGTGATGGTTATGCCCCCTTTGACATATATGAAGTGCCATATCCAGCCTACCATGCTGCCAAAAGATTGCCACCCGGCATCAATCAACTCCCAAAATTTGACAAATACAACGGGCAGGGCTCCCCGAAAGATCATGTTGCACAATATATAGCCGTCATGGGTGACTTGGCGGCAGACGAGTCATACCTACTGAAGTTCTTCGGGTCTTCACTTACAGGACCTGCCTTCGAATGGTATTCCAACTTACCGGTCGGGTCTATCAAGGATTGGCATGATATGCAGCAGAAATTCACTGAAAGATTCCACGTCACCGAGGCAGAGGTGACCATGGCTGAGCTATTGGCAGTCAAGCAAAAAGATAATGAAACAGCTGCAGAATATATCAAGAAATGGAGGGATCTCAGTACAAGGTGCCGGCGTCCCTCGCATCGAGAAGATGCAATACAAATATGCAAATAAAATATGAAGAATGAGATTCTGGAAAAGATGATCGGAATAGAAATCCGGTCATTTGACCGATTAAGTGATATTGCCACGGAGGTTGAAGATTTCTTCACAAGATATCCCTCCATTTCTGCCGGCTCAAGTCATCAAGTCACGAAGGTTGATAAACGACTGATGCTAAAAGCAGTCCATACTATCAGCCTCACGGTGAAAAGGCACAAATGGGTGCACAACCCTCCTCTCAATGAACTTGCTGACTGTCGAGAGAGGCATCCTCTGCAGAGCAAAGTAAAGAAGCTCTATGCCTTCCCCCGGGAACGGACTCGAGCATTATTTGAGTGGGCTGTCAAATATAGCAAAATCAGGCTTCCGAAGCCAAAGAGACCTGATGACGTCAAAAGAAGAGATGATTGACGGGATCGTCATCGACATCGGACTTGATCTTCCGTCTTAAAATATTTGTAATTTTTTTTTACATAAGGGTCTTTGAAGTTTGTCTTTTGATATCCCTAAGTGTCTCTAAGGGAGTTATAATGAGTCCTAGGTGTCTTTTCATATTTCTAGACATTAAAGAGTCTTAGAGTTTTTAAGAGAGTTATAATGAGTCATAGGTGTCTTTTCATATTTCTAGGCATTAAAGAGTCTTAGAGTTTTTAAGAGAGTTATAATGAGTCATAGGTGTCTTTTCATATTTCTAGGCATTAAAGAGTCTTAGAGTTTATCCTTTGATCTTCTTTGTGAAGTCTATAAAAAG
Source organism: Amorphophallus konjac (assembly GCA_022559845.1). NCBI lineage: Eukaryota > Viridiplantae > Streptophyta > Magnoliopsida > Alismatales > Araceae > Amorphophallus > Amorphophallus konjac. Next base: position 114,901,137 of record CM040121.1, read on the forward strand.
AGTCTTGTAGTCCTTATTTGAAGCAATAGAATGAAGAAAAAACTAGTTTAGCTATGGCTATGAGTGTTCTTCCAGATTTTTGGAACCCAGGGTGAGAGGCCCAACCCCACTTCGCCTCGCCATGGAGGTCGTCCGTGAAGCTCCGGTGCATCATCTTCGAGAAGAGGATGGGTGTGAAGCCCCATCGAAGCTCCATGATCTTCCTCCTTCACCGTTAAACTGCCGTCGTCGTCCATCACCACCGCCACCACCGCCGTGCCAATTGCAATGCTTGCAACCGCCATCACCGCAGAGAAGAATTGAAGAGCGCGACTGCGTCATCCCTGAGATGGGGATGGGTGTGAGGCCCCGGCCGAGCTCCTCCTTCTTCTCTAGTCACCTCGCCTTCCTGCTCTCCGGCTGACAGTTTAAAGTCCTTCCTCGACCTCGTGTCACATCAAATGGTATCAGAGCAAGTCATCCAGTTTGTCCCAACAAGTTGGGGTCCTGCGATTCGAGATTCGAGATTCGAGGTTCGAGGTCGAACCTTCTCCAAGCGGAGGGGTTTGACGGGATCGTCATCGACATCGGACTTGATCTTCCGTCTTAAAATATTTGTAAATTTTTTTTACATAAGGGTCTTTGAAGTTTGTCTTTTGATATCCCTAAGTGTCTCTAAGGGAGTTATAATGAGTCCTAGGTGTCTTTTCATATTTCTAGACATTAAAGAGTCTTAGAGTTTGTCCTTTGATCTTCTTTGTGAAGTCTATAAAAAGAGTCTTGTAGTCCTTATTTGAAGGAATAGAATGAAGAAAAAACCAGTTTAGCTATGGCTATGAGTGTTCTTCCAGATTTTTGGAACCCCGGGTGAGAGGCCCAACTCCACTTCGCCCCGCCATGGAGGTCGTCCGTGAAGCTCCGGTGCATCGTCTTCGAGAAGAGGACGGGTGTGAAGCCCCATCGAAGCTCCACGATCTTCCTCCTTCACCGTTCAATCGCCGTCGTCGTCCATCACCACCGGCATCACCGCCGTGCCAACTGTAATGCCCGCAACCGCCATCACCGCAGAGAAGAATTGAAGAGCGCGACTGTGTCGTCCCTGAGATGGGGATGGATGTGAGGCCCCGTCCGAGCTCCTCCGTTCTTCTCTAATCACCCCGCCTTCCTGCTCTCTGGATGATAGTTTGAAGTCCTTCCTCGACCTCGTCTCACATCAAATGGTATCAGAGCAAGTCATCTGGTTTGTCCCAACAAGCCGGGGTCCTGCAATTCGAGATTCGAGATTCGAGGTTCGAGGTCGAACCTTTTCCAAGCGAAGGGGTTTGACGGGATCGTCATCAACATCAGACTTGATCTTCCGTCTTAAAATATTTATTTTTGGAACCCCAGGTGAGAGGTCCAAGGGTCATTTTAACGGGATCATCATCGACATCGGACTTGATCTTCCGTCTTAAAATATTTGTAATTTTTTTTTACATAAGGGTCTTTGAAGTTTGTCTTTTGATATCCCTAAGTGTCTCTAAGGGAGTTATAATGAGTCCTAGGTGTCTTTTCATATTTCTAGACATTAAAGAGTCTTAGAGTTTTTAAGAGAGTTATAATGAGTCATAGGTGTCTTTTCATATTTCTAGGCATTAAAGAGTCTTAGAGTTTTTAAGAGAGTTATAATGAGTCATAGATGTCTTTTCATATTTCTAGGCATTAAAGAGTCTTAAAGTTTGTCCTTTGATCTTCTTTGTGAAGTCTATAAAAAGAGTCTTGTAGTCCTTATTTGAAGCAATAAAATGAAGAAAAAACCAGTTTAGCTATGGCTATGAGTGTTCTTCCAGATTTTTGGAACCCAGGGTGAGAGGCCCAACCCCACTTCGCCTCGCCATGGAGGTCATCCGTGAAGCTCCGGTGCATCGTCTTCGAGAAGAGGACGGGTGTGAAGCCCCATCGAAGCTCCACGATCTTCCTCCTTCACCGTTAAACTACCGTCGTCGTCCATCACCACCGCAACCACCACCGTGCCAATTGTAACGCTTGCAACTGCCATCACCGCAGAGAAGAATTGAAGAGCGCGACTGCGTCGTCCCTGAGATGGGGATGGGTGTGAGGCCCCGGTCGAGCTCCTCCTTCTTCTCTAGTCACCTTGCCTTCCTGCTCTCCGGCTGACAGTTTAAAGTCCTTCCTCGACCTCGTCTCACATCAAATGGTATCAGAGCAAGTCGTCTGGTTTGTCCCAACAAGCCGGGGTCCTGCAATTCGAGATTCGAGGTTCGAGGTCGAACCTTTTCCAAGCGAAGGGGTTTGACGGGATCGTCATCAACATCAGACTTGATCTTTCGTCTTAAAATATTTATTTTTGGAACCCCGGGTGAGAGGCCCAACCCCACTTCACCCCACCATGGAGGTCGTCCGTGAAGCTCCGGTGCATCGTCTTCGAGAAGAGGACGGGTGTGAAGCCCCATCGAAGCTCCATGATCTTCCTCCTTCACCGTTCAACCGTCGTCGTCGTCCATCACCATCGCCGTGCCAACTGCAACACTTGCAACCGCCATTACCGCAGAGAAGAATTGAAGAGCGCGACTGCGTCGTCCCTGAGATGGGGATGGGTGTGAGGCCCCGGTCGAGCTTCTCCGTTCTTCTCTAGTCACCTCGCCTTCCTGCTCTCCGACTGATAGTTTGAAGTCCTTCCTCGACCTCGTTTCACATCAAATGGTATCAGAGCAAGTCATCCAGTTTGTCCCAACAAGCTGGGGTCCTGCGATTCGAGATTCGAGGTTCGAGGTTCGAGGTCGAACCTTCTCCAAGCGGAGGGGTTTGACGGGATCGTCATCGACATCGGACTTGATCTTCCGTCTTAAAATATTTGTAATTTTTTTTTACATAAGGGTCTTTGAAGTTTGTCTTTTGATATCCCTAAGTGTCTCTAAGGGAGTTATAATGAGTCCTAGGTGTCTTTTCATATTTCTAGACATTAAAGAGTCTTAGAGTTTTTAAGAGAGTTATAATGAGTCATAGGTGTCTTTTCATATTTCTAGGCATTAAAGAGTCTTAGAGTTTTTAAGAGAGTTATAATGAGTCATAGGTGTCTTTTCATATTTCTAGGCATTAAAGAGTCTTAGAGTTTGTCCTTTGATCTTCTTTGTGAAGTCTATAAAAAGAGTCTTGTAGTCCTTATTTGAAGCAATAGAATGAAGAAAAAACCAGTTTAGCTATGGCTATGAGTGTTCTTCCAGATTTTTGGAACCCAGGGTCAGAGGCCCAACCCCACTTCGCCTCGCCATGGAGGTCGTCCGTGAAGCTCCGGTGCATCGTCTTCGAGAAGAGGACGGGTGTGAAGCCCCATCGAAGCTCCATGATCTTCCTCCTTCACCGTTAAACTGCCGTCGTCGTCCATCACCGCCGCCACCACCGCCGTACCAATTGCAATGCTTGCAACCGCCATCACCGCAGAGAAGAATTGAAGAGCGCGACTGCGTCGTCCCTGAGATGGGGATGGGTGTGAGGCCCCGGCCGAGCTCCTCCTTCTTCTCTAGTCACCTCGCCTTCCTGCTCTCCGGCTGACAGTTTAAAGTCCTTCCTCGACCTCGTGTCACATCAATGATCCTCATTTATGTCTCTACCATCAAATCTTGGGACATCCTATTGAGGATTGCCAAATATTTAAAGACATCGCCCAAGGCTTAATAAAAAGAGGGGAGCTACAAATGGAGGAGGACAGAGTCGATCCTCTGCGCCCTCATGAAGTGCCTACTCCGGGGGCATCAATTAATGTAATATCTATATGTCAGCAACTACCTAAAGAAGTGCCAGAGGCTTGCAGCCAACACACCAATGAAGACTGTGCCCTAACGCCTGAAGAAAAGCAAAGAAATTGGCAAGCATCGTCAATAAAGAAAAGAACAATATCAACATCCCTTTCGACTCCAAGAGTCCATGTTAGTGGAGCCATGGGCCGGGCCACTCTGCCCCGTATAGCTCCGGCTTGGCAACAACTAGCCCCTCCTGTGGCTATCAGAAGGCCAGTGGATAACACAAAGAAACAAGCCCCGACGCGGGCGCATGAAGAAATCAACTCAACCGTGGAACGGCTACAAACTGTTACAGACATGCTAGATGAGCAGGAGCAGCTCAAGAGCCAACCTATGCAGGTCAAGAAGCATGCCCTTCAAGGACACAATAAGTCTCATGGGCTGACAAAAAGAATTAAAGAAAAGGCAAGGGTGTTCAATGCACCGAACGACCCACTGCGAGGGCAGATGCCAGCCATACGGGAAAAGGAAAATGAGAATACAAAAGCTAAAATAAGATATGTTGCTCTCTCTTGTAACATGCTGTCAGCACCATCCAGTGTGGCTCAAGCTGCTGATGAAGAAGATGAAGAAATTTGCTTTATGCCAAAAGGAGCAAATCAGGCTAAAGCTTCTGCCTCCTATCATGCTACTAGACCCGGGAGGATATCAAGACACCCGTCAGCCAACAAGGGGGGGAAATACCACGTTCCTCCTCCATTTGAAGGTATAAGACCCAGGGAGTTCATCTGGAAGAAATCGGGTGCATCCAGCAACAATGACGGAATGCCACTCACCCTAGTCAGACCGGAGGCGCAAGATAGCACTCCCTGCCCCTCTTGGCAAGGCCCCGCTGTAGTCGCACTGCTAAACCAGAAGCAGCAGGAAATTGAAATGCTGCAAAGGCAGCTGAATGAAATGAATCTAGGTCCACCTATGCCGCAACTGGCAGGACATCTACATGAGGCGACACAAGGTGGTGCTAGCTCACCTGAAGCTTCAGCACGACCAGTCATACCCCGAATAGCACATGATCTTACAAGGGGTATCCTCCTTCAACCACTTAAATATATAGTCTCCCGAGCACGTCAGGGGGAAACTAAAGCATCTCAGAAGATGGTGCCAATGAGACCGCGCATGCAGTCAGACGAGCTGAAGGCAAAACAAACAATGAATGTGGAGACAGCCGAAGAGGAAGTCACCCAGCCCGTATTATAAGCAGCCAAACAAACAGATAATGAGTCTGTCATGGACTACATAAGAAGGTGGAGGAATCTCCATGAAAGATGCAGACATCCACTGAGCTACGGGGACTCTATTCAAATCTACAAAGAAAATTTGAGAATAGAAATTCTACGATGGGTCATTGACATTGAAGTCACGACCTTTGAACAACTGGGTGACATTGCGGCCAATGCTGAAGCAGTTCTGGCAAGGCTTTGCTCATCCTCTACGGCCTCGAGCCAGAAGAATAAAGCAATCAACAAACCTCCGGTACAAGAAGAAGTTTACGCCTTAAATTTTGAAGCCTTCGAGCAACAGAAGAAGAAGATGAAAGAGGCATCTTCCGCCGATCCAGCAAAACAAGGGCCCCGTTAAGGGGCAAAATGACGAAACTGTATTCCTTTCCAAAGGACAAGACTAGGGCACTTTTTGAGTGGGCCCGTGAATACGACAAAGTAGCTCTTCCAGAGCCAAAGAAGGCAGGCGTTGCCGAAAGAAAAGACGATCCACGATTCTGTCCATATCACCAAGTGATGGGGCATCCCATTGAGGATTGTTATGTGTTCAAGGACATTATTGAAGGCCTAATCAAGAAAGGTGAACTACAGATGGGTGAGTATAAGGTGGATCCACCGTGCCCTCATCAAATCTCTGTCCTTAAAAGAGCAGCCCTGCGCGGCGTTACCGCCTCAACTACTCCTCACAAATCTGGCTGAAGCCGATGTCTAGCAGGCCCGCATAGCTTGACTGCGAATGCTTGCCAACAAAAAGAAGAATGGCAAATGAAGCAAAAAAAAAATAAAAAAAAAAGAAAGAAAGGAAAGGCCCTGTTCTGGGGGCATGCACCAAAAAAAGAGAGAAGAGAACAGAACAAAATGAAAAAAAAAGAGGGCAAAGGAAATTTGCACATATAGACATAGGGCTTTGCCTATTGAATCTGAGATGTCATCTCTCAGAAGGTTGGGACTTCCAAAAAAAAAAAATCGAAGTAAAGTGGAGGAGGCCTTGATGGCTGCATCTGTCAAGGGAGATATCACTCTCCCCCCCATGTCTTGGTCCGTGCCAAATAAGAAACTACCATTGTGGGGTTGGTGTGGTGGAGCGAACCACTTATCCCCTCTCTGAGGGGGTGAGCTCTCTCCTATGCACCCACTTTGGTCTGTTTAAAAATAAATGGATGAAGAGTGATGGCTCTGCATTGAGCTGTACTGTCGGTGCCATCCGAGTTGTCCGTTCAAAAATGAATGCAAAATAAAAGAAGAATGGAACTTATAAGGTCAGCAAGGCCTCCCCATCCTCCCCATGGGCAGAAGACTCCTTAGTGGCATTGCATGGTGAATGCCCAAGGAATAATGAAATGACTAAATCATTTGTGGAGGTAAGAGGACCCTGCAACTGCAGATTCTAAGGATAAGCGTCAAGAGGAGGACACTTGGCGTAAGCGCCGGAGGCCCGAATCGAAGCTATTTGGAGCATCTCTTAAAGAAATCAATGACGAAAAAAAATAGCTATTGATCTGATGTATAGCTGTCACTAAATACTCTCAGGGGGATCATGTTACTCAACAGTCCCACCGACGCTAAAGAACTTTCATTGGCCACTAGGCCTCCCATTTCAAATACGGGTCCAAACCCTGTTGGGGAATGAAAAGAACAAGTCCTCCCGAGTTGTCTGCACTCTCGGCTCCTTTATCCTCATCAAGCCAACAAATAAGCGCCTTTCGGCTTCTAGTGGCCTATCTCAGCACCCCTGGTCCCACCAGAATTCATGGTGCCTTGCCGCCCTCCTATCACATTGGGATACTCCCCACTTGTCCCGTCAAGACTAATCCTCCACCCTTGATCTGGGACCTATGCTCCCAGCCAATGCACTCTCATGGCCTTTCGGCATTCAGCTACAACAATGCCATATTTGTCCCATGGGACTCTCCTATCACTGTCGGTTTGGATTCCTTACCCAATGTCGGCCCAATAAAATCTCCCTTTCCTTGGCATAAGGCACTCTGCCCATGTCGAGCTCAAAATTTGCCCATCAGCCCCGTCAGGCAGAGCCCACAAAAGCTTTCCCTTGGTCGGAGGAGCTCTGCCCTAGCCGAACTTGAAAATTACCTTATGTCCCATCGGGCTGGGTCCACAAAGTCTTTTCCTTGGCCTGAGGTGCTCTGCCCTCGCCAAGCTCAAAAATAAGCTTCGTCCCACTGGGTAGGATTCATAAAGCCATCTTCCTTGGCCTGAGGCACTCCGCGCTTGCCGAGCCCCAAAATTATCCTTTGTCCTACTGGGCAGGATTCATAAAACCCTTTCCTTGGTCTGGTGGCACTCCGCCCTAACCGAGCTATCCCCACCTTGGTCCAGTGGCACTCCACCCTGACCGAGCTACCCTTTCCTTGGTCTAGTGGCATTCCGCCCTGACCAAGCTACCCTTTCCTCCGTCTGGTGGCACTCCGCCCTGACCGAGCTACCCTTTCCTTGGCCTAGTGGCACTCCGCCCTCGCTAGGCCCGCCAACATAATAAACAGTCAAATTTATCAATAGTCCCACCAAATAAAATATCCCGCATCGCAAACGAGACTGCGTTAGGGAGCCCAACAAAAATAAACGAAAATAATGTTAACAAAAAAAAGGAAATGAAAAGAAGAAAGAAATGAATAAAAAATGAATGATGAAAATGAATAAAAAAAGGGAAAATGATGATTTAAAATAAATTTAATAAACCCAACACAATTCAATAAATCCAATAAGCTAAGCAAAATCAATCAACTCAATAAATTGATAAACCCAAAAAAAAATTCAGTAAACTCAATGAATCAACAAACCTAATAAACCCAATAAGCCCAATAAAACCAAACAAATCACTAAACCCAATGGAATTGATAAAATCCAACAGATCTAATAAACCCAACAAGTTAATCGACTCATCAAATCAATAAACTCAATAGATCAAATAAACCCCAACAAACTTAATTAATAGATCCGATGAATTTAACAAACTCAATGAAACCAATAAGCCCAGTAAACTCAATAAACCCAACAAATTCAATAAACTCAGTCAATCCAAACTAATAAACCAATAAAAGACCTCTTCGCTTTGTCTTGGACCTTCTGTCTGAGTAAGGTTTGTTGATCCCGATATCTCCTCGGGTCAATGTCCATACTCTACCTTGGCTTAGACCTCACGTCTTTGCCAAGTTGGTCAAGTTCGACATGACGTCGGGTTGACATCTTCACCTACATATTCTACCCTTATTTCAGACCTATCGTCCGAGCAAGGTTGGTTGACTCCGACACCTCGTCGGGTTGACATCAATATTTAGCCCTGGGTCTGGGCCTCTCATACGTCTACGATCTAGTCTACCCTCACCCCAAACCTTCTATCGGGGCAGGGCCCATTATCTTCGACATTCCATCGAGTCAACACCTATCCTACATTATACCCTTGGCTTAGGCCTCACGCCTCTGTCAAGTTCGTTGGCTTTGACATGATGTCAAGTCAACACCTATCCTACATTATACCCTTGGCTTAGATCTCATGTCTCTGTCAAGTTCGTTGGCTCCAACAGGACGTCGAGTCAACACATATCCTACATTCTTCCCTTGGCTTAGGCCTTACACCTCTGCCAAGTTTGTTGGCCTCGACAGGACGTTGAGTCAACATTTATACCCTATATCCTACCCTTGGCTTAGGCCTCACGCCTTCGCTAAGTTCATTGACTTCGACATGACGTCGAGTCAACACTTATCCCACATTATACCCTTGGCTTAGGCCCCACGCCTTCGCCGAGTTCGTTGACTTCGACATTCCGTCGAGTCAACACCTATCCTACGTTATACCCTTGGCTTAGGCCTCACGCCTCTGTCAAGTTTGTTGGCTTCGGCATGACGTCAAGTCAACACCTATCCTACATTATGCCCTTGGCTTAGACCTCATGTCTCTGTCAAGTTTGTTGGCTCCGACAGGACGTCGAGTCAACACATATCCTATATTCTTCCCTTGGCTTAGGCCTTACGCCTCTGCCAAGTTCGTTGGCCTCGACAGGACGTTGAGTCAACATTTATACCCTATATCCTACTCGTGGCTTATGCCTCACGCCTTCGCCAAGTTTGTTGACTTTGACATGATGTCGAGTCAACACTTATCCCATATTATACGGCGTCATGACTTTATGTCTAAGCCGTTAAATATTCTGTCTTGGCGTCATGACCTTCCGCCTAAGCCAAGTTGTACGGCGTCATGACTTTATGTCTAAGCCGTTAAATATTCTGTCTTGGCATCATGGCCTTCCGCCTAAGCCAAGTTGTCCGGCGTCATGGCTTTTCGCCTAAGTCGGTAAATATTCTGCCTTGGCGTCATGGCCTTCCGCCTAAGCCAAGTTGTACGGCGTCATGACTTTACGTCTAAGCTGTTAAATATCCTTGTCCGGCGTCATAGCTTTTCGCCTAAGCCGATAAATATTCTGCATTGGCGTCATGGCCTTCCGCATAAGCCAAGTTGTACGGTGTCGTGACTTTACATCTAAGCCGTTAAATATCCTTGTCCGGCGTCATGGCTTTTCGCCTAAGTCGGTAAATATTCTGCCTTGCCGTCATGGCCTTCCGCCTAAGCCAAGTTGTACGGCGTCATGACTTTTTGTCTAAGCCGTTAAATATCCTTGTTTGGCGTCATGGCTTTCTGCCTAAGCCGGTGAATATTCTGCATTGGCGTCATGGCCTTCCGCCTAAGCCAAGTTATCCGGCGTCATGACTTTTCGCCTAAGCCGGTAAATATTCCACCTTGGCGTCATGGCCTTTCCACTTAAGCCAGTTGTACGGCGTCATGACTTTACGTCTAAGCCGTTAAATAGTCTGCCTCGGCGCCATGGCCTTCCACCTAAGCCAAGTTGTACGGCATCATGACTCTATGTCTAGGCCGTTAAAAGTTCTACCTTGGCATCATGGCCTTACGCCTAAGCCAAGTTATACGGCGTCATGACTCTATGTCTAAGCCATTACATATTCCCCCTTGGCGTCATGACCTTACATCTAAGCCAAGTCATCCGGCGTCATGACCTTTGGTCTAAGCCGACAAACCTCTTACCCTTGGCTCGGAACTGTTGTCCGAACTAACGAACGAAAAGACCTCCTTTGGTTTCATACCAACCCGTGATCCCTGTAGGGATTTACCATCACATATGACACCTTCTCTCCAATGCCATGGCATCGGGCTCCCGACGCCAGAATCATTGCGAGCATGCCCATTAAGCCCTTTAGAAAGGAGAAAACAAAAAATAGAAGAAACAAAGAAGAGAAAGAAACAAAAAAAAGAGAGTAAAGGAAGGAAAAAAGAAAAGAAAAAAAGAGCAGGAAGAAGAAGGAAAAAAGGATAGAAGGAAAAATGATAATCATGGCGTGATTTGTGTGCTTGTCTGCCTCACGTGCATGTCTGCCTGAAATATAATATTAATACGCTTCCTTCAAATTTCTAAGGCCGCGTACTCCTTTGCTAAATAACGTTGCCCTGATTCAGGATATGTGTGCGTCACGACATACACTAAGGAACAAAAAGCCAATTCTCGGTGAGTGCATACGGCTAGGGGAAGAGTCGTAGCTATGTTGCTAGCACAACTCGCATGATATACCCTAGGCGAAACTCCCACACTTTACGCACAATATGAGCAATGGTCTTTAGTCATAGGGACGCCATAAATTCTTCTTAACACTTCATGGACGCTTAAATCTCTACACTCGCATAAAGGGTGATCGTGAGGAAAAAGCTGCATGCCCCCTTTAAAAAAAATGAAAAAAATGATGATAGTGATAAGTGGAATGTGAATCCAAGTAGCCAGGAATCCCCACTGAAACAAATGAGGAGACTTGCGCAAAAACGGTGCAGCAAACCCTACAATTAAAGTAAGGATGAATCCAAGTAGCCGGGAATCCCCATTGAGACACATGAGGAAACTCACGTCAAACGGTGAAATCCATCATAAAACCATAATATAGGATGAATCCTAGTAGCCGGGAATCCCCATTGAGACATATGAGGAGACTCGCGTCAAACGGTGAAATCCACAATAGTATCATAATAAAGGACGAATCCTAGTAGCCGGGAATCCCCATTGAGACACATGAGGAAACTCACACCGAACGGTGAAGCCCCAAATTAAGAAATAAATAAGGGGGTTGTGCGAAGCTACCAAAAGCTGAGAGTCCCAAATGCATGTGTAGGCAATAAAGTAATCCTCGAGTGTTACTCAGAACGTCTGCGCGTCCCTATGTCTAGGGTTCACTACCCATATAATTGCACTTTCACACTATGGAGGAATAGTCTTGGGTGTAGATTGTGGTTTATGCTATGCATATGTTCTACGCGGCATCCCCTTTACGTATGCACATCTCCCTTAGTTGGGCTTCGTGAGCCGCACTCTGTCCGTGAATTGTAGGCACTGTCCTTATCCTATCTCTGTTATAGGGGAACTATGCTACATATATCTACTCTATGCTTGCAGTCGATGAGTGCCTGCGTGCTTGGATGAGGTTATATATAAAAAAAGGAGATAATAAAAATGAATGATGAAATAAGAAACAAATGAATGATGATAAAGATAAATGGAATAAAAAAACATGCAGTATTTTCAAACGGGCCATGGGCTACACCCGCACGTCCCGCTGTTTCGTCCCTATGTCGCGAGACCCGCGGGTGGGGGGCATTTGTTGACATTGAAAATATTCCTAATATTTCCTGACTTCTGCTTCTGCAGGTATTAAGTTCTGATCGGGTGCTCCTGTGTCGACAGAGAAGAAAAGAAAGAAATAAAGAATGGAGGAAGCCGAACAAAAGATGAGACCAAAAAGAAGAAGAAAAGACAAGATGCTTAGCTCCAACAGACTGCCGCTAAAGCAAGACCCGGGAGCTCGGGAGAGTATTCAGGATCATCCCCGAAGAAGCAACCAAAAAACTACAAATACAAGTGAAGTCGGCCCGGCATCACAAATTATTTTACCGAAGGCCATGTGAGCGGAAGACCCGCGTGCTCGAGCCGAATACACATGAAGTTTCGATTAAGGCCATTCATCGTATCGAGAGCTTCATCAACGCCCCGTCAAGGTTTTCCAAGGACCGTGGCGAGAGGACGAGTCAACGGGGGCTTTCGGAACCATCTCCGGACCCATCGGCTAACCCGCGCCGAGCAAGCAAGCTAAAATGACGCACGAAAGGTCATCGGCGCCCCTTAAAACGGCGCCACCTAATCCGGCGCGCCAAAAACCAATTGGGGAACACCTCCACCGTGCCACCAATTTCGGCATGCAAAAGCTTGGCAGAAGCTCCTTCCCCGGTGCCATGTTCACCGGCGCGCCCCTCCGTGGCGCCAGATTAACTGGTTGCTATAAAGCAACACTTGTTCGACCAACAAAAAAGAGGAAGAGGAAAAGGAAAATAGAAGAGAGCTGATACGAAGGGAGAGAGATTGTTCGTTCGTTCGAGAGAATAGCCTTGGGGGAGAAGAAGGGTTTCCACTGAGGTTCTCGCCACCGTCTTCCTCGTCTGCTCGTCTGAATATCTCCGAAGCCGGAGAAGAGAAGCCTGTGGTCCGATACTCTGTTCTGGAGAGCGGGTTTAGGTGGGTTTCCGTGGTTTTCCTCCCGTCGATTCCCCCTTTTTCTTTGTTTCCTTCTCCTGATATAATGTAAGTGAAAGGGGGGAGGGGTGATGATACGAGCCTGGCCTCCCCCCCTCACCATTATCATTGCTCCTTCTCTTCACTTGCAACGTTTTTATTCTATTAATGTAAACGACGGTCGAGCGACAACATCGACGCCGGAACATATGCTATGTACATCTACCTATCGTTCATTGAATGAATGGAATGAGATTGTGCCTGGTGCCGTATCTATCTTTCATGCTCTCTCTAATTTCCTCTCAAACATAGTTCCCAGATCCATTTTCCCCGACGCTGGATATGCCCCTGGGCTACATGAACCGTTCTCCCCCCTCCCCGGGGTTTCTCTTTCTATTCCAATGCAATGGTCGAGCTCTGTACTACGTGTGCTACGAGTTTTGTGGTTGGAGACACACTTGTGTGCGTATCTCTGTCCACCCCTGTCTAGGGATCAAACCCTTCGCCTTCCCTGTGCCCTTCCTCATAGGCCAGAGGGGAGGGGAAGATCGCTTCTAACATCCCCGTTAGTCCTATGCCGAGCCCCTGTTGGTTTTTTTTGCGAACATAATATACATATCCCTTCCCCAGATCTGTATGCTAATCATATAACATGTAAGTGTTAACTCATTCAACCTGCGGGCTTCACTGTTCTAACATATGTCTAACAACTCGTTTGTTCACTTGTTGTCGAACGATGTCGTATGCCGCTCTTTCCACTCCGTTCGCATCTCAACATTCGGGAGTTTGCTCTGTAGCATTGCTCCAATACCCGGGGAGGGGAATATTCCCCCAATCTTCTACACTAGTCACTCAGTCGACAGGGGCTCATCCATTGATGATGAATGTCCCTTCAGGCCATTGAGTGCACAGTAACGGGGCTAAGCCCTATAGTTCAAATCCACGGTCCTTAATGGACTTTGTGGTGGCCGTGGGTTGTGTGCCCCTCATAGGCTGGCCCTCGGGGTTCCCTTCCCTCTATCGGTTGTCTCGATTTAAGCGTTGTGTTGACTCGGCTGCGTGCCCCTCGTAGGCTAGCCCTCGGGGTTTTCGCTCCCATAATGAGTCGCCTCATTCGTTCACTCTCACCCACGGACTTGGTGCCCCTAGCAGGCCGGACCTTGGGGTTTTCCTTTCCGTTCGGGTTTTGCCGACCGCCTGTGCGCCACCCGACCCTTAGGGGTTGCTCCGCTACGTGAGTATTCCCGCTTCTCCCCGACAATCCTCCGGGATGGGGAGATGCTGCCGAAACTCCGGCTCGAACGAGTCTGACTCGGAATAATCGCTGCGCTCGAGTTTGAACCTCGCGCGAGCCTATAACGCGGCTCCCGGATGCCTCGGGGCCGACCCGTTGAATAAATGACTTAAATAAACTTTCGAAGTTTCCAAAAGTGTTTTAATAAACCCAAGAAATAACGAATAAAACCTCGGTTTCCTCGAGATCGGGCTAAACCGGCGCCGTTTGCATACGACGCGCCTTAAAATGGCGCGCCTTTAAACGGCGCTCCCCTTCCCGGCGCGCCCCGAAGGGGTCACGCCGTTTTAACCCCTCTTTCTATACCTATGATTCCCACGCCATTTTAAGCCCTTTACCTATGTTTTCTGGCACCGTTTCAAGTATTTTAAGCCCTTTCTCTGCGCGCACTATGCCGGTTTCATTCCAAATCGCGTCGTTGTGCCGTTCCGGTCCCCTCCCCATTTCTGGGGTAATTTCCAATGTTAATAACAGAATGAAGTAAACCTCTTGATCAATAAATGGAATAAATCAGCTTGTCCAAGCTTTAACTAATCGGCTTCGTATCATTGGTGTCATGCTTTAGTCTAAGCATTCATGTCACGTCAAGGCATGCCTGAGGACGCATACCCATGGTATATCAAATGACATTAACAAAAAGTCGGGTTACACCCGATTGGAAGTTTTTGTCACGCGTGATGGTGGCCTTTGGGCCTAAATGCCCCGCCACGTACCGAGGGTCCGCCCTAATAAATCGCGTGTAGTCAATCATAGCATCTTGCATGACCACTCGCATGCTCTGCATCTCTTATTCCGGCCTCGATAGCCCACTATCTCGGCAATTAATCAAAGGTGTTCCCTCCTCGCGGGGGATGTAATTAACGCCATAGCCTTTATGGTGTGGCGGACTGCTGGTCCCGACCGAACCTCACTCTCGCCCGACACGGGTCAGGATGAGCGCATAATAAACTTGTCACCCATGTGACTGGCACGCCCGCGCCGTCAATCAGTCGGTTAATTACCAGTTAGTTGATCAGTTGGTCGACACGTGAAATAAATCCCATCCCAAACAGTCAGGGACCTACATAATAAAATACCCCCTTGGTAGAGGTAACGATCGCAAACAGCCACGTGTCACAGCGACTTGGTCGGGACCCTTGTGGGGACCTTTAGGGTTGTAGATAGGATTAGGCAGCCCGTTCCTTGGAGGTGTTCGGGGAAATGCCCGAAACCTTATTCCTTGTCATTTTGGCTGGGAAATAGTTTGGGTACAACAGGGAATCAACCTTCTTCCTTACGTTGGCACCAGCCCCGTACCAATGAAGACATCAAGAGACAAACAAACCTTGTCAGCCCTTGACATCTTGTCGGCACTGACGAGAACACACCTCACCCGAACCTTTGATTTGGGATTGGGGAATCAACCTTCTTCCTTACATTGGCACTGGCCCCGTACCAACGAAGACATCAAGAGACAAACAAACCATGTCAGCCCTTGACATCTTGTCGGCATTGACGAAAAAACACCTCACCCGAACCCTCTGTTCGGGATTGGGGAATCAACCCTCTTCCTTGCGTTGGCACCAGCCCCATACCAACGAAAACATCAAGAGACAAACAAACCATGTCAGCCCTTGACATCTTATCGACACTGACTAAAGAACACCTCACCCGGACCTTCCGTTCGGGATTGGGGAATCAACCCTCTTCCTTGCGTTGGCACCAGCCCTGTACCAACGAATACTTCAAGAAACAAACAAACCACGTCAGCCCCCGGCACCCCGTCGGGTGATGAACAACCCCTTTTGACCAAGACCTCCCGTCTGGGTCATTGAATGAACAAACTCTTCTCTCCATCCCTTCGGGTGACAAACAACCCATTTTGACCAAGACCTCATGTCTAGGTCATTGAATGAACAAACTCTTCTCTCCGCCCCTCTAAGGTCAAATCAACCTACTCGGGCCAAGCGCCCCGGTGGCACCATTTTGTTAATCGCACGGCGGACATGGTGGAGTGATCTGCTTGTCCCTCCTCTGGAGGGGCAAGCACTCTCCTATGCTCCTGCGTGAATCCCACTGGGCTTTCCATGAATGAACTATTAGTACGAACCCACACTTCATCACAGGGAAAGAAAGAAAGGAAAAGATTTCTGAAAACCATACACACATAAGAGGCATGTGAAACAATTGTATTCTATTCATTTTTTAAAAAATAAGCTACATGAACTCTGGGGCATACCCCGGTATTACACAAAAAGAGAGGAAGTAAAAGAAGAAAAGGAGAATTGGCGGCTAGTCTATCCCCCGAAAGATTTCTTCAAGAGGTAGAATCCCAACACAAGCAAAGTTCATCATTTCACATAGTCGGTTTTCCTGTGCCTCGAGGCACTCTAGCCCTATCGTCGCGGAAGCCACTTCGACCTCAACGATGCCTAACTCCTCGGTTTCTCCGACCTCGGTCGCCTCAGCCTCGGCAAGATCAGACTCGGCCTTAGCAAGCCAACACTTGAGCTTCTCTATTCTGTTCTCCAAAGCTCGAATGCTGCCATGGCATTCGTCCAGGGCTCTCCGATGCTGCTCCCGGTTGTGTTCTCCGGACATCTAAGGCCTGCAGATATTCGTCCCTTTGGTCGCCGATAGCCGTGAGTTCAGTTGGGGCTTGCGTCTCAAGGAACTCGCGACGGTTTACGTATATCAATAACAGCAGAACACGTCGTGACCACTCCTCTAGCGGGCAGCCCATCATTTTTAGGGCCCCAGTCAACTGCATGACTACGGTATGCACCCCCTGTTGTGTGAGGGAGGGGTCGGCAAACATCATGGACCACAACGTCAACAAGCTCTAACGGACCGGCAAGTCCGAAGCAGCATGGCCTATCGAGGGTACGGTCGGCGGGTCGAACTCGATGACGCTATCCACAGCTGCCCATAGCTTGGCGTCCACCACTACTGATAAAGATGGGAGGGCCAAGGACAACTGGTGAGATCCTCCGGCCTCATAGGAAACTTCCTGGCTGGCCACCGCCAAAGGTGAAAGTGAGGCCACAACAGGAGCACTCAATGCCGCCGCTGTGAGAAGCTGCTCCACCTCCACTGGTTGAGTCTGATGATGACATCTGTACCATCGGGACAGGAACCACGGTTTCATTCGAAGAGTAAATGGCCGTAGGGACCGAACCAGACACCACGGCAGATGAACTCGCTTCTACCTCCGCCTCCTCACTAAGGCTTAGACTCGCCAACGCTTCGCAAGCCGAGAGCGCGAGAGCCACGGTGTCGAGCAGAGCTGGGCCCGAGACCACCCCTGAGGGACCAACACCCCTTTCTGCCTGGGACTCCCTCGCAGGTACAGTATTGCCTGCCAATATCTTCCCCAGGAGTTGGGCTTCCTCTAGTGCAACTGGCTTTTGGAGAGGCGGAAGTGGAACCACAAGCCGCGGGCTGGCTCCCAATCGCAGAAGAGACGCCAAGGATTTCACGTCTAGTCCCAGAAGTGACATCAGTCTTTGCGTCGCTCGCGGACCGAAGGATGACCACCATTTGGGAACGGCTTTACGAGCTCGGGCAGCAGGCGCTCCTCTGGGTGTTATCATTGTCTGGCCATGTAGAGCAAGGTTAGCCACTCACTGTGTGGAATGAATTGCTGAATTTTTAAAGGAGACGAGAGGCCCCCCATGCTTACCTTAGCCACCGGCACTATGCTGCTCTCCGGCGTTATCACTCCCTCTTCCTGGGTTTCGGTCTCCGGCACTATCTCTCCCTCCTCTCGGGTTTCAGCCTCCGGCACTATCTCTCCCTCTTCCAGGGTTTCAGTTGCCAGAGTATGAGTCCCCACAATCTCTTGGGAGGCACGATCCTGTCCAACTTAAAATAAATCAATAGTCCCGAGGGAAACTCAAAAAAAAAAGTCTATACTTATGGCTGGTGCTGCCTCGAGTCCTGCGACAGAAGTCTCCAGGTCCGCCGCGGTCTCTACATGGCAAACCACCTCTACTACTGGAGCAAGAGCCTTCGAGGTCTGATGGGGACATCTCCGACCACTCCATATTTTTTGAGATTCCTGATGATCACTGGCAATGCTACACCTTGTTCGTCGCTTTATTTCGAGTCATATGATGTATTTTTCATTTTCTTATTTGAGTCTTATCATGTAATTTTCCTTTTATTTGAGTCCAATACCTAGGTTAGGTAGTTGTTTACCTAAGTCTTGAGTCATTATGTTGGTTTGATAGGTTAATGGGCCCAATTATATAGGCTAGGCCTAGGGGGGGCCCTTCCCCTTGGTTTAGTGTTATTTGTCCAAAACTCAGGGACTTTCTGTAAAATGTGGGTTTCCTATAAATAGGACCCCATTCCCTCATTTGAGAGCTAATGAATTATTGAAAGAAAATTTGAAATTCCACTACAATTGTGAGAATCTCTCTCTCTCTCTCTAAGGGGTGGATTCCCCTCTCTCTCTATCTCTCTCTCTTCTCTCTCTCTCTAAAAGGGGCGACCCCCCCTCTCTCTCTAGGGCGCACCATCCTCTCCCTCATCTCCCCCTTGCCACCTCACCCTCCACATCAGCCCCAACCTTTCACCTTCCCAAGACCCATCAACTCTTCCATTAATCTCACCAAACCCCAAGCAACCTTTCACCCTCCAAGGCAACCTTGCCCATTCCCAAGCCACTCCTTCCATCTCCCAAGGGAGAATCCCATCTCCCAAGCACCCCTTCACATTCCCAAGACAACCCTTCCCATCCCCAAGACCAACATTAATCCCTCCATTAACCACCCATTCAAACCAAGGGAGAGAATCCCCCCCTCTCTCCCTCTCCACCTAGGCAACCTGCACCCCACCCCTCCCCCCTGCTAGATCCACCCCCCAGCCCTTCCTCCCACCCCCACAGCCTGGAGAACAACCCCATCCCTCACCCCACACACCTAGGAGTACCTCCCACCCCTCTCCCCCATGTCATCCTCTCCATTCCCTTCCATTTGATCACCATATCTCTCTACTACCAGTCGGGAACTTGTAGCAGCAGATTACCACGAGGTTGCAGAGGTTGCAACGTCTTCATCACGCATTTTCCGGTGGTCTATCCAATATTTCCAGAAAGATCTTCGAAGCGGCTTCGCAAGTGAGGCAGTCCTGCCTCAATCTGAGTTCGGAGCCATCCGGGAGAGCCGTTCTCCTTCGACTGCGCAGATCAGGCCTGGCTAGAGACCGGAGACAACTTCCTGGAGCCTCCACGGCCACATCCCTCAGCTTATGGAGGGGCCACTTGGCCAAGAGCTTCTACCACAAGGCATCCACCATCACCAAAAAGTGGTGTCCTATTCGGCACCCGGAGGAGCATTTTCTGAATTTTCTCCCTTAGGTGCTCCGTTCTGTCCGTTCCTGGACTGAACAGACATCGGTTCACTTCTTGGACTGCTCCGGTCTGCTCCGACCTCCGCCAGTGTTCCCGCAGGTGCCGTTTCAAAGAGGACACGACGACATTTCCAACGATATTAACCACGTTCCAATCAAAGTTTGGGAGCATTCGTGATGACCTCTCCTTCTTGCTGATGAGATACCCCTGCTGTCAGAATCAGGAATCAGGGGCCCCATTGGCGACCCGTCCACGGTCAGCACCGGCACTCAGGGAATTCGGAAAAATTCAGGCATCATCCTGAACAAACCATGAAGAGATTCCAACCAGTCTCGTCATCGGAAAAATTCGGGAGTGGCCGCAGCTGTGACATCTCCAACTGCCTGTCCCCCATCCCTGAAGGCGGGCAAGATCGACATCACCCACCGGTTCGATTTTGATTAAGTTTTTCCCCTTCCCCGCCTGGCCGACTTAGCGCCCCTCCCTACGTGGAGGTATTGATTGAATGTAACCACTATTTCCCCACCCAACGATCACCCTGCTGTGAGAGGAGTAGTTTTGTACTAGCAGGTCTTCGGCTGAAGCTTCATCGGCACAGCGTGCGGGTGGTCCACGCTTCCACGCTCGCCCTCGTCTCTGGCCGGGATCGGTGTATTCACACCGATCAGGTGAGCTTCTGGTTGTACTACTCTACTGGAATTGCTTTGCTTGTTTAGTATTGCCTCTTAGTGCCATCGGTCGGTGAGTGAGTGCCCGATCTCAAAATATCATCGATTTGAGCGACTACCGCGGAGGGAGTCGAGAGAGCGACCCTACAACCCACGCCCTTGGCGTACTGTCCGCTCACGGAATTGGGCATCCCAGGCCCTTTGGGGGTCCATCCTAAGCTTGACAAACCCCCAGACTAGAAAGGTCTAACCTCGGACCCTCACCACTATCGCCGGTCCACCTACGGACCCGACTGTGCGCGACGCGGGTGAACCCCCTTAGGTGAGTCCGTCGTTAGGTTCGGTTGCTTGCGAATCTAGGTCTGAGGGGTCGTGTCACATCAATTTGGTATCAGAGCCAGGTTCTAGACTTGTCTCTACTAAGTCTTGTCCTAGGGCCATTGCATTCGTCACCCGTTCATCATGACCACTTCCTACTTAGCCTATTCGTCATCCTTAGACCCATTAGCGGCTTTTGTGTTTGATGGATCCCGCCCTAGCATATATCTAGAATGAGAGAAGTCCATAGACCGACACTTTGGGAGGTTCACCCTGTTAGGGCCTATC
The DNA here is from genome assembly GCA_022559845.1 of Amorphophallus konjac. NCBI lineage: Eukaryota > Viridiplantae > Streptophyta > Magnoliopsida > Alismatales > Araceae > Amorphophallus > Amorphophallus konjac. Next base: position 114,921,616 of record CM040121.1, read on the forward strand.
CAAGTCAACTATGCCAAGAGTTTGCTCTAGCGCCAAGCTAGGAAAGAATGGGAGGATATTGTAGGTTTGAGAGAAGCCAAAAGGGAAGCACCCATTGAATCTTGGGTTGAAATGAGGGCCGATCTTAGAAAGATCTACACACCCCAATCCGGACCTCCTCAACCAACCACTTTTTCACCCTCAACTCCAACCCAAGTACTTCCCCTATCAATCCCAACCCAAGCTCGTCCATGTTCACCACCCCGGGAGTACCATGAGCCGGCTATCTCCACTCCTCCACCAAAAGACCCATTCCTCCCCTTGGAAGAGGAGCCCATGATCCAAACACCTGATCCCTTGGAAGTAAACACCTCTTCCCTTGGAAGTACGACTATACTAGACCCCCTCCCGACCCTTGAGGAAACCCAAGCCCACACCGTTGAGGAGGAGGAGCCACAAAACTCACCCACCCCTCCTAGTCCGGGTCCTCATGAGCCGCACACCGTCACCATAGATGAGTCCATACTCCAATGGCTTAATCAAAGTCCCACCCTCCTGAGATCACCACCATTGGGATATCAATCCCAAATTTTTCCCACCCGGTCTCCCCATGTCACTTTACAAACCTTCTACTTCGCGGGAGACTTGGGAGACCTAGTGGATTGCCTATATTGGCAAGTCCACTTGACCGGCTTGCTTGCCATGGGACCTTCGGAGCCTAGAACCATTAACTTTGCCCACCCCACCATTGGCTCCATCACTTCCGTTTGCACGAGTGGGCATTGCACTATTGAGATTCTTCTATTTCTCCCATTGGAGGAAGAACCCACTCTGGTCTACTCCCCACCCATTGAGACCCCAAATGCCTTAAACGGTCAACTCACTAGAGATCTTGGACCAATTACTTTGGAGGAGGATGACTCACCACCATATTGTGAGGACCTTGAGGATGTTGAGATAAACTTAGAGCTCCTTTCCCCCGGGTACACTTATGTTGATCCTTTTGACCCCTCCCAATGGGAACCTAGGAACCCATGTGGTCCACCCACATCACTTATCACCCACTCCTTTCTACCCTCACCCACCATGTTGGACCAAGCCCATCTCTCCCAAGACTCAGATTACACCATGGGTGCCATGACTTTGGGCAATACACACTTAGGGATCGAGGAAGTGCCCCACTTCATGATATCCACCTTCCTAGACCCCTTTGACCCATTCCAATGGAGGTCCAAAAGCCCACACATAGGAGACATCTTTGGTACAAAAGTGCATAAGTCTTGGCGTACAACACCACTTGATATGATTCTTAAGTTGGGTCCACTCGTTCATATCACCCACATGCCAAATAGGAAGCATGAGTGATCCGTATTCGGTTGTAATGGTCCCCCTTCATTCATCATGGGTCTTAAGCATATTAGGAGCATTCACGGATGTCCGGGACCCCTGGCAATTGCTATACCCATGCACAATAGATTCCCCTACAGATACCCCGGCCCTCCAACCATTGTTATGACGTCCATGCATGATAGGGCCACTTGTGGCTGCCCCGGTCCACCTAAGTTCATCACGGTCCACATGGCATCAAAGCATGATAGGTCAATTTATGGTTGCCCCGGTCCACCTTTGCACACTACCAGCCACTTTCACAACCACTCACCTCATCATAATGCATGGCATGAGCATACACGCAAGCAAATCGCAACGAGCGGTGAGATTCACAAAGAGCGGGCAAAGCTCGCGAGCGCCACTTGGAATTCCAAGTAGGCAACCTATCAATGGTGGCATTGGAGTGGCTCTACCCTAGAGTCACCTCCAACTTGAGGGCACGCGGACTTGGACCTTGCCAAGTTTCGAGTGACTTTGACAACCCGGCTTACGGGTTGGACTTGCTAATGGGTTTTGGGATACACCCCACTTTCGGCGCGGCGGATCTAGCACCCAATATGGGCACCGCGGTGGAACCCAGTGAGCACCTTGAGCCTACCCCCACCTTTGTGAGTGATACCCTCGGAGAGCCTCCATATATCAGCCTGAGAGTCCGACGTGTGCATACGGAAGCAATACTAGGCAAGCAGGGTACCATTGCTAGTAAGAGGGTGTGCCTGAGCCACCTTGAGAGGCTGAAGAGCCTTCCCCCTGCTACGACGTAGGGTTGAGTTTGGAGGTCGTGGTTCGTCCCGAGCTGCTTTGGAGGACCACTTCCCCCCCCCCCCCCGGTGGACCCATACTCGACGGAGTCGAGTTCTCCGCACCCCGGGGGTATGATGGGGACATCTCCGACCACTCCATATTTTTTGAGATTCTTGATGATCACTGGCAATGCTACTGTAAGACCCCAAATTCTTTAAAAATTTATTTAAAAAGTTATTTGCAATTATTTAGAATTTATTTGAAGTTATTCGAAATTAATGAGAATTATCCAAATTAATTAGATTAATTAATTAATTAATAGAATAAGTCATTTTTCAACTATTTTATAAAAATCCCCAAAAATCACATCTTGTAGAATTAATTTTTTTTGGCAACTTTGTCTTCTATAATTAAGCCTAAGAAAATCATTTATTACGCCGAATTAGTGAACTTAGTCTTCCGAACTTAATATTTAATTAATTACGGAATAGTATAAGTAATAATTCGACTATCTCAGAAAAATCTGTAAAAATAGTAAATAGATTAATATTGATGTAGATAACAACTTTTCCTTCTAGCTTTAAGCCATGGTAAATCCGTGGTAAGATCTATTTAGAATTCAAACCCAAATGTGCACACTTTTGACTCATACCTAACCCTTAGATTAAAACGCGAAATTCGACCTCCATACTCAACCAAATGATCTGAAATCAGGGGCAAATGGAAGGTCACAATGTAAGGAACATTTACCCTCAATCAATTTGAGGTAAACTTAGCCCCAAAACATGCTGCCGACATAGTTTGGTCAAGTCTAGGATTTCGGCGCCGTTTCTAAACACGCGGCTTGCAGCAGCAAATACTCCCAAATTCGAAGGCTCCAGAAGCTCTATGAGCTATCAAAATGAAGCCCTATGAGTCTTCTTTCATTTGGCTGCTGTGGGGTTCGCTGAAATTTCGGATCTGGAGAGATCTAGCTCGATTTGTGGAGGTGGGTCAGTAGGCCGTTGGCTTACCTTCATCCTTCTTTGATCCATCGATTGAGGTAGGAATTCTCAACCAAATCTTGATCATGAGTATAGTAAATTGTTCCTCTCATCGAGCTCTATCCATTGGTGGCAAAAGCCCCAATTTTTATTAGGTATCCGTGGAGAAATCGAGCTTTTTGTGAGGTGCTGTCCAAGTGTTCTTCATCCTAGGATTTTGAGTTTTCTCTCTCCGATTTGAGGTAGGATCTAACAACCAAATTCTAATTAATTCACATGAAGTAATAAGCATGTTATTATCTTTCATTTAACGTAGAAAGCCCCAAATTCCACTGAGCATGCCATCGTGAATTTCGATTTTTGTAGAAGCATATCTAGAACATGTTTCATATAGTTTCCTTTAAGCCAGAGCTTGATTTCGGGCTAATTTTGAGCCCTGTAACTTGATCTTCATGTTGCATATCATACATGGTTGGATTCGTAATCGAGTTAGCTTTCTTTTGACACCTAAAGCCCTAAATTCTATTGAGTATGTTAAGAGAATTGCATGATTTAGTAGAAGTAGGTCAGAAACTAGGGTTTTCATGTATTGATCATGTATAAGTTGAGATTTAATCGATTTCTGTGAAAATTCATATTTTTAAACTCATGTATTATGACCCTAGAATGTCTATTAGGATTCTTAGATCATGTGGTTTTGATTTCAACTCAATTGGACCCCATTTGGATGAGTTTATGTGGTTTCCGGAAGCAACATTCGTTGCTGTTCTTGCAGGGGTCGACCCCAGGGGTCGACCCATTTTCTGGGCAGCCCTGCAGGCCCGAGGGTCGACCCCAGGGGTCGACCCATCAGCTCCCTGCATGGGGGTCGACCCCAGGGGTCGACCCATTGCACAGGAATGTAGGGGTCGACCCCAGGGGTCGACCCATCTGAAGGAAATGGAGGGGGTCGACCCCAGGGGTCGACCCATTCAGCTTCCAGACCCCAATTTTTTCAGGGGTCGACCCCAAGGGTCGACCCGTACACCAGAAAACCCGTTTTCTTCGTTTTTCGAACCGAATATGGATCCGAATCAATGGGAAATCAACCCATTTAACTTAGACCCATTGAAAGTATATTTTTGAAGAACTTTTGACCTATTCATATACCCTCCTTGATTTCAAATTTGCATTGGTTCCTACTTGCAAACATAGCATAAGAACATGCCGTTCACCCTCATCATTACAACACTTACATTGATTAAATAGAAACTCACTTAATGAATGATTAATGGTGTAACTAAACCTCTGATAATGTATTCTATTTCACCGCTGTGAGAGCTTGTTCTTACCTTGACAACTTGTTCTAGCTTGTTGGCATTTTGGCTAATACAAATGATAATGGTTAAGCATGATATCTTAACTTGGTGATTAGGATTAATATGTTGATTAGCTTGTTTGATTGCTGCTGTTTTACAGTAGCACAACATGATTAACTCTGTTTGTGACTTGATTTCAATCTCTTTGATAATTATACTTACCTTGGAATTCTGGAAATGAATCTCTTTCCTACTTGATGTTGTTATTGCTACTTAGCTTAAACCTTGGAATCCTGGCCATAAACTGTGGAAGTCTAGATTCGTGGGATCTTTGATCCAAAAGAAATCAATGCCTGGCAAACAAATAAGGGCTCGGTCTGGTCCTGGGAAGAGCGCCCGAACACTACGTGTACCCCCGGGGAGGTGAATGACTAGGTGTGGCATTTGGCACCAGTACTTGACATGTGTTAAATCTAGGACTGTCCACTACTCACTACTCTTTCCACTACTCTCTATATTACTTGCTACTACGTTTCACTTTCCACTCTTTACTGTTCTATACTCTACTTGTGGTTACTCTACTTGTTGATTACTTGGAGGTGGAAATGAAAATACATGCGTGCTTGACATGACTAGAATTGACTTGAGATGGCCAACTTCTTATCGTTATCTCCTGTAGTAAATTCTTGTCTTACCATTCTATTCATTATATTTCTTGACCTTGCAAGATCTTTGAATTCTGTTTCGTGATATCATCGTTATCTTTTTATTGTTTTATCATTTGTAGCATGACATTTTAAAATGTAATTAAACTGTTAATCACTTATACCTGTCTGTTATTTCCTACTGGGCGTCAGCTCATAGTTGTGTTTTCCCCCTTTCCAGGCTTTTCAGGTGACGTGCTTACCGATGGGGAAGGGCAGGAGTGATGTCTTGAGTGTATCAGTTCTAGTTGTGTTTTGGAGAACATTTAGTTTCAGTTATGTCATTGAGTTTTAGTGGTTGATTATTCCAGTTGTTTTAAGTTAAACTTGAGGTTATTGTATCAGTTGTGGTTTGTTAATGATCTTTTAGTTTCCATCTTGTAGCACTTGTGTATCATTTTAGATTTTGTTCCCTCTCTTGCTAGCGTGTCCCTAACTGTACGTCCCGATACTTCCGCCTTGTTCGGGGCGTGACAGTTTAGTTGGTATCAGAGCCCTAGGTTTCACATTCCTAGGTTCCCTCAGTTTAGGTTTTCTTGCATTGCATCCCAATAATCGGTATATCAAAAGGTGTTGTCCGAACGTTAGGCTATGCCTATCGGAATGGTCGCACACTTGCGCGAGTGGTCTTCGGACCGATTACCTCCGCCAGGTACCGAGTTTTGGTCGTGTCTAGGTGCATTAGATCCCTAACCTTGTAAAAGTCTAGACCTGACCTGTGAGATTGGGTAGAACTTGGGTTAAGTTCGTTTCTTAATCGTATAACTATTTATCTTGATTAAACCTAAGTAATCTATTTCCCTTGTAGATGGCAGCTGATCGTGCTGAATGGAGGAACCTGCAGCGTACAGTTCAAGGCCTTACTCAGGCCCTTCAGCAAGTAGCTCAGGCAGGAGCGGCACAACATGGCACCGGTGATCTATACCGGAACTTCCGCGGAATGAATCCGCCTAGATTCGCTGGTTCGACTGACCCTGACCAAGCCGAGCACTGGCTAGATGAGATGGGAAGAATCTTTGAAGTTATGCAATGCACCAACCAGGAGCGTGTCCTTTTGTCCACATTTCAACTGGAACATGATGCACGTACTTGGTGGGATTCTATCAAGGCAACTCTCGGTGATCGGCAAGTTATGTGGGAAGAGTTCGAAGAATTCTTCAACAGCAAGTATTTTTCTGATAGAGTGCAAGAGAAGAAAGCGGCAGAGTTCGCGGCCTTGAAACAGCGAGGTTTGTCCGTGGCAGAGTATGAGGCTCAATTTGCACGGCTTTCTCGATATGCTACACATCTCATTTCCACCGAGAAGATGAAGGCGAAGCGCTTTCTTAATGGATTGAAGCTTCATTATATCAACCAGTTGGCACCGATGGAGATTTCCACTTATTCCGAGATGGTAAGGAAAGCACAAGTTCTAGAGGATACTCTTGAGATGACGGAGAGAATCCGTGGGAAAGGCACCAAGAAAGAATTACCTACGGGTTCCGGGAGTGTCAAACCCGGGTATACCAAGAAGAGGCCTATTAGTGGACCTGGTTCGTGGAGCGGGTCCGGATCGTGGAAAGGCAAGATGCCGAGGCATGAAGACAAGAAGCCTGGCCCTATTGTTCCATTCAAGGGCGTGTGCAACTATTGTGATCGTCCGGGTCACAAGATAGAGGAGTGCTGGCGCAAGCAAGGCGCATGTTTGCGGTGTGGAAGCAAGGAGCACCGTATCCCCAATTGCCCTCTCATATCAGAGCAAGCTACACCGGCAAAACCTCTAGTCTTCAAGAAACCACAAGGCAAGCTTCAAGCTTTACATGCAGATGAAACTGGGATTTCTGATGATGGCGGACTCGTCGAAGGTACCCTTACTATAATCGATAAGCCCGCTTTTGCTCTCTTTGATACTGGTGCAACACATTCTTTTATTTCACGGAGATTTGCTAAGTCATTAGCTGTGGAACCTGTTTTGATGAATACTCCGTTAGAGATTTCAACCCCTATTGGCACTAGATCAACAATCCAGTATTTCTATCCTTCTAGTAAGGTTATGATTGGTGAACAGAACTTTCCAGCAGATTTGGTCTGCATGGATTTGAAGGATTATGATGTAATCCTAGGAGCAGACTGGTTGGCCAAGTATGAGGCCAATGTTCACTGTAGTTCTAGCTCAGTGACTTTTACTGGACATTCTGGTTTATCTTTTACGGGAGTCAAGCACCATAACTCCGTACCGCTCATCTCGGCTCTTCGAGCTGATAAGCTTTTGAGGCATGGGTGTGAGGCTTTTCTAGCCTTGGTTTGTGCAACTCCTGAGCAGCAGATGGAGATCAAGGACATTCCTGTTGTCCGAAATTTTCCTGATATCTTTCCAGAAGAACTACCAGGACTTCCGCCTGAGCGGGAAGTTATCTTTTCTATTGATCTTATTCCTGGCACAGCTCCTATTTCTAAGGCTCCTTATCGTATGTCTCCTGCGGAACTAAGGGAACTGAAGCAGCAACTAATGGAATTACTCGAGAAGGGTTTTATTCGTCCTAGTACTTCTCCGTGGGGAGCCCCTGTGTTATTCGTCAGGAAGAAAGATGGTTCGATGAGGTTGTGCATTGATTATCGGCAAATAAACCAGCAGACTGTCAAGAACAAATATCCCTTGCCGAGGATTGACGAGTTATTTGACCAGATAGCGGGAGCTCAATATTTTTCTAAGATCGATCTTCGATCTGGATATCACCAGTTGCGGATTAAGGAAGAGGATATTTATAAAACGGCTTTCCGCAGCAGGTATGGTCATTTTGAATTTGTCGTTATGCCTTTTGGTCTAACGAATGCTCCAGCAGCTTTCATGCAGTTGATGAACGACATATTTCGGCCCTATCTTGATCAATGGGTCGTAGTCTTTATTGATGACATCCTGATTTATTCTAAGAATGAGGAGGAGCATGCTGAGCATCTGAGAATGGCATTGCAACTATTGAAAGATCATCAGCTATATGCTAAGTTCAGTAAGTGTGAGTTCTGGCTACAAGAAGTGTCCTTTCTCGGACATATTATCACCAAGGAAGGTATTTCTGTTGATCCTTCGAAGATTGAGGCAGTGAAGAATTGGGAACAGCCTACTAGTGCAACTGAAGTTAGAAGTTTCCTAGGCCTGGCAGGCTATTACCGAAGATTTATTCAAGATTTCTCCAAGATCGCAGTACCTATGACAAGATTAACCCGTAAGGAGAATAAGTTTGATTGGTCAGATGATTGTCAGCGAAGCTTTCAGACTCTGAAGGAGTGTTTGACTACTGCACCTGTTTTGGCCTTACCTTCTAGTGAAGGAGGATTTGTTGTTTATACTGATGCTTCAGGTATTGGCTTAGGCTGTGTACTCATGCAGCATGGGAAGGTGATTGCCTATTCCTCTAGGCAGTTGAGGAAGCACGAAGATAATTATCCTGTTCATGATTTGGAACTTGCTGCAGTCGTGTTTGCTTTGAAGATATGGAGGCATTACTTGTATGGAGAAACCTTTACAGTGTTTTCGGATCATAAGAGTTTGAAGTATTTATTTTCTCAAAAGGAACTCAACATGAGGCAGCGGAGATGGTTGGAGTACTTGAAGGACTTCGACTTCTCGATTGAGTATCATCCTGGCAAAGGTAATGTTGTGGCAGATGCATTAAGCCGGAAGCCGGTAGCTAGACTGTCAAGTCTCATGTTACAAGAATGGAGATTGTTAGAACAATTATCTAGTCTGGATCTCAATATTGACAACGATCGGATCTTGATTGCTCAGATTCAACTTAAACCTGAATTATTGATAGAGATCAAGTCCTTGCAAGATAATGATCCCGAGTTAGTAGAGATCAAGGGAAACTTGAGCAGTAGACCTGACTTCATGTTGGCCGATGATGGTAGATTATTATTTAAAGGCAGAACTTGTGTTCCGGATGAGGCTACAATAAAGAACAAAATTCTTGAGGAAGCTCATAGATCCAGATATACCATTCATCCTGGAGGCACTAAGATGTACCGAGATTTGAAAAGGTCCTTTTGGTGGTCGAATATGAAAAGAGAAGTTGCAGATTTTGTGAGCAGATGTTTGGTATGTCAGCAAGTTAAGGCCGAACATTTCAGACCAGCAGGGAAATTGAAACCACTCGACATACCCCAATGGAAGTGGGAAAGCATTGGCATGGATTTCATTATGGGTCTACCTAGGACTCGTGGTGGATTTGATGCGATATGGGTGATTGTCGATCGTTTGACAAAGTCGGCTCATTTCTTACCAATTAAGTCCAAGTGGACGATTGATGTATTGGCTGCTTTGTATATAAAGGAAGTGGTGAGATTGCATGGTATTCCAGTGAATATAGTATCTGATCGAGACCCCAGATTTACTTCACATTTCTGGAAGGGACTGCAAGAGTCTTTGGGTACTCGTCTGAATTTCAGTACTGCTTTTCATCCACAGACAGATGGACAGACTGAAAGAACCAATCAGATAGTGGAAGATATGTTACGAGCTTGCATGATTGATTTTGGTGGTAATTGGAGTGAGCATTTGGCATTAATTGAATTCGCCTACAATAACAGCTATCAGTCTAGCATTCAGATGGCTCCTTTTGAAGCACTATATGGTAGAAGTTGTCGTTCCCCGTTGTGTTGGGACGAGGTAGGTGAGAAACAGTGGCTTGGACCAGATCTTGTTTCGGAATCATCACAGAACATCCGTGTTATCCGAGACCGGTTACAGGTAGCCCAGTCAAGACAAAAGAGTTATGCCGACAACAGGAGAAGAGCATTGGAATTTCAGGTTGGCGAGCATGTGTTCTTAAAGGTCTCTCCGACGAGAGGGATTCGGAGATTTGGCATTCACGGCAAGCTGAGTCCGAGATACATAGGCCCATTCGAGATTCTAGATAGAGTGGGAGAGGTGGCATACAGACTGGCTTTACCACCGCATTTGTCTGGCGTACACAATGTTTTCCATGTGTCTATGTTACGAAAATATGTGTACGACCCCACTCATATCATTCAGCAGGTGGATTTTGAACTGAAGGAAGATTTGACCTATGAGGAAATACCTGTCAAGATTCTGGATCGGAAGCAACAACAACTCCGGAATCGTTCGATACCGATGGTCAAGATTCAGTGGAGTCGGCGTGGGACCGAAGAGGCTACATGGGAATCTGAAGAGACTATGCGAAAGCGTTATCCCGATCTATTCTAGGTGAGCGATCTTTTTCTACTCTCAGTTTTAGTGCAGTGAATTTGGAGGACCAAATTCCTTTAAGTAGGGGAGGGTGTAAGACCCCAAATTCTTTAAAAATTTATTTAAAAAGTTATTTGCAATTATTTGGAATTTATTTGAAGTTATTCGAAATTAATGAGAATTATCCAAATTAATTAGATTAATTAATTAATTAATAGAATAAGTCATTTTTCAACTATTTTATAAAAATCCCCAAAAATCACATCTTGTAGAATTAATTTTTTTTGGCAACTTTGTCTTCTATAATTAAGCCTAAGAAAATCATTTATTACGCCGAATTAGTGAACTTAGTCTTCCGAACTTAATATTTAATTAATTACGGAATAGTATAAGTAATAATTCGACTATCTCAGAAAAATCTGTAAAAATAGTAAATAGATTAATATTGATGTAGATAACAACTTTTCCTTCTAGCTTTAAGCCATGGTAAATCCGTGGTAAGATCTATTTAGAATTCAAACCCAAATGTGCACACTTTTGACTCATACCTAACCCTTAGATTAAAACGCGAAATTCGACCTCCATACTCAACCAAATGATCTGAAATCAGGGGCAAATGGAAGGTCACAATGTAAGGAACATTTACCCTCAATCAATTTGAGGTAAACTTAGCCCCAAAACATGCTGCCGACATAGTTTGGTCAAGTCTAGGATTTCGGCGCCGTTTCTAAACACGCGGCTTGCAGCAGCAAATACTCCCAAATTCGAAGGCTCCAGAAGCTCTATGAGCTATCAAAATGAAGCCCTATGAGTCTTCTTTCATTTGGCTGCTGTGGGGTTCGCTGAAATTTCGGATCTGGAGAGATCTAGCTCGATTTGTGGAGGTGGGTCAGTAGGCCGTTGGCTTACCTTCATCCTTCTTTGATCCATCGATTGAGGTAGGAATTCTCAACCAAATCTTGATCATGAGTATAGTAAATTGTTCCTCTCATCGAGCTCTATCCATTGGTGGCAAAAGCCCCAATTTTTATTAGGTATCCGTGGAGAAATCGAGCTTTTTGTGAGGTGCTGTCCAAGTGTTCTTCATCCTAGGATTTTGAGTTTTCTCTCTCCGATTTGAGGTAGGATCTAACAACCAAATTCTAATTAATTCACATGAAGTAATAAGCATGTTATTATCTTTCATTTAACGTAGAAAGCCCCAAATTCCACTGAGCATGCCATCGTGAATTTCGATTTTTGTAGAAGCATATCTAGAACATGTTTCATATAGTTTCCTTTAAGCCAGAGCTTGATTTCGGGCTAATTTTGAGCCCTGTAACTTGATCTTCATGTTGCATATCATACATGGTTGGATTCGTAATCGAGTTAGCTTTCTTTTGACACCTAAAGCCCTAAATTCTATTGAGTATGTTAAGAGAATTGCATGATTTAGTAGAAGTAGGTCAGAAACTAGGGTTTTCATGTATTGATCATGTATAAGTTGAGATTTAATCGATTTCTATGAAAATTCATATTTTTAAACTCATGTATTATGACCCTAGAATGTCTATTAGGATTCTTAGATCATGTGGTTTTGATTTCAACTCAATTGGACCCCATTTGGATGAGTTTATGTGGTTTCCGGAAGCAACATTCGTTGCTGTTCTTGCAGGGGTCGACCCCAGGGGTCGACCCATTTTCTGGGCAGCCCTGCAGGCCCGAGGGTCGACCCCAGGGGTCGACCCATCAGCTCCCTGCATGGGGGTCGACCCCAGGGGTCGACCCATTGCACAGGAATGTAGGGGTCGACCCCAGGGGTCGACCCATCTGAAGGAAATGGAGGGGGTCGACCCCAGGGGTCGACCCATTCAGCTTCCAGACCCCAATTTTTTCAGGGGTCGACCCCAAGGGTCGACCCGTACACCAGAAAACCCGTTTTCTTCGTTTTTCGAACCGAATATGGATCCGAATCAATGGGAAATCAACCCATTTAACTTAGACCCATTGAAAGTATATTTTTGAAGAACTTTTGACCTATTCATATACCCTCCTTGATTTCAAATTTGCATTGGTTCCTACTTGCAAACATAGCATAAGAACATGCCGTTCACCCTCATCATTACAACACTTACATTGATTAAATAGAAACTCACTTAATGAATGATTAATGGTGTAACTAAACCTCTGATAATGTATTCTATTTCACCGCTGTGAGAGCTTGTTCTTACCTTGACAACTTGTTCTAGCTTGTTGGCATTTTGGCTAATACAAATGATAATGGTTAAGCATGATATCTTAACTTGGTGATTAGGATTAATATGTTGATTAGCTTGTTTGATTGCTGCTGTTTTACAGTAGCGCAACATGATTAACTCTGTTTGTGACTTGATTTCAATCTCTTTGATAATTATACTTACCTTGGAATTCTGGAAATGAATCTCTTTCCTACTTGATGTTGTTATTGCTACTTAGCTTAAACCTTGGAATCCTGGCCATAAACTGTGGAAGTCTAGATTCGTGGGATCTTTGATCCAAAAGAAATCAATGCCTGGCAAACAAATAAGGGCTCGGTCTGGTCCTGGGAAGAGCGCCCGAACACTACGTGTACCCCCGGGGAGGTGAATGACTAGGTGTGGCATTTGGCACCAGTACTTGACATGTGTTAAATCTAGGACTGTCCACTACTCACTACTCTTTCCACTACTCTCTATATTACTTGCTACTACGTTTCACTTTCCACTCTTTACTGTTCTATACTCTACTTGTGGTTACTCTACTTGTTGATTACTTGGAGGTGGAAATGAAAATACATGCGTGCTTGACATGACTAGAATTGACTTGAGATGGCCAACTTCTTATCGTTATCTCCTGTAGTAAATTCTTGTCTTACCATTCTATTCATTATATTTCTTGACCTTGCAAGATCTTTGAATTCTGTTTCGTGATATCATCGTATTCTTTTTATTGTTTTATCATTTGTAGCATGACATTTTAAAATGTAATTAAACTGTTAATCACTTATACCTGTCTGTTATTTCCTACTGGGCGTCAGCTCATAGTTGTGTTTTCCCCCTTTCCAGGCTTTTCAGGTGACGCGCTTACCGATGGGGAAGGGCAGGAGTGATGTCTTGAGTGTATCAGTTCTAGTTGTGTTTTGGAGAACATTTAGTTTCAGTTATGTCATTGAGTTTTAGTGGTTGATTATTCCAGTTGTTTTAAGTTAAACTTGAGGTTATTGTATCAGTTGTGGTTTGTTAATGATCTTTTAGTTTCCATCTTGTAGCACTTGTGTATCATTTTAGATTTTGT